>WNWK01003030.1:160000-183333 GCA_009830355.1 Cherax destructor
ACGTACACTAAGGGAAAAACAAAGAAACCTAGTGAGAGAACACATGGCAGTGGAACACAGCAAACCAGTTGCTGACTTACCAACACCAAGCATACCACAGCCCACACTACAGAGTATTGGTGAGACCAGAACTACGTATGCAAAAGAGCAGTATCACAAGATGGTAAAATACCAGTGGCACTAGCAAAACCTTCACTAAATCCAAATATCTCAGATGTTAAATCCTCCTTGTTTTTGTTTTTTTGCTATCATTCAGGTGTGAAAGCAAATAAAAATGACATAGCTATTTAAGTGGACTAAACTCATAAGCAAATACTATATTTGGAGCATTTATAGATTACACACACAGGGGATGTTTTGGATGATGAGATATAGGTAATAATTATACTACTTGCAGATGTGACAGGGTAAATAGGAAGAGTAGGATTTTGTGAAAAACACATCTAATGTATAGAACTGTTGAATTCATCAAATGTGTGGAAAATTTTGAATTTTCCTGAATTTAGCATGTTTAAATTTGAAAAAAAATATAATAATTACGTATTAAAATGGGATGCTATTTGGACCCTTGGAAAAAAATCGAATGAGGGGGATGTGGAAGAGCCGGGGAATGACGCTAGGGAGACGCCATATTGAATTTAATGTGAACCCTGGGCTTAGTTGTGCAATTTGATCGGGCGTTCTCGAAGGTCAAATTAGGGTTTTTCGGTCTGAATTTGTAATTAGTACCCCGTGTTAATGTCCCCTGCTGAAGAATTGGGACATTAAATTTATGGGACCTCAAGAATTAAGTGTGGATGGCGGAAGATAAGGAAAGTGCACCATTAGTCCTTGCATTTAGATCTCTAGCTGGCCAGTGTAGGGTCTAAGTGTTAGGCAGGTGTTGTGGTGTAATCCATCTACAGTAATTAAATGATAAGTGTTAATACCAATTATATTTTGTGTACCCAGCAAGCCTAATCATATACAGTCCTAAACTTTAATTACCAGAGTACCCGGTTTTAATATAATTATTAATTTAATGTCAGGTCTAGCTTTTTGAGAGTGGTAGGGAGTGGGCATCGAGGGAGTTACAGTTCAGTGACCTAATGTAACTTAAGTCCCACTTACCTCACCCAAATTACTTGTAGGTAATAATTCAGGTAATACCCTGTAAACCTCATGCAGGTAATTTACTCACATAATAATTTTCACAAAATAATAGACATTCTAGGTATTATAGTGGAAAACAAGAATTTAGTAAGTATCCCTGTACATAAACCACCGTCAGCAATGACTGAGGAATTCACAGAAGATATAGGGATGATAGATAGCTGCCTTGAAAGTTTTGAGAAGCCCACACCAAATATCCTTCACGGAGATTTCAACCTCCCAAATATAAAATGGAAGATGGTAAATCACAGCGTTCTACTAGAAATCGTTCCTGGAAGCGTGTTGGCTCAACATATACATAACAGAGAGCAAATGGAGTTTTGCGAAAAGTTTGTTTTAAACCAGCAGATAACAGAACTCGCGAAATGAGAATACTGTACACTAGACTTGATGTTCACGAACATTGAGGATAAATAATCTGAGACATAATAATCACAAATATAGCATACTCTGCCATATCTAGGCATTTGGAACTTGTCACCACTGAGAATCGTGTTATTCTGTTGTCCGCTATAGGACTTTGCTTCTATCCTCTTGCAGTTTTTTCGTGTCTTCTGTTGAATGATAATACGAGTTGCGGGGAGTGTGTTTATTTGTTTCCACTTGAGGATGAGAGGTATGGGAGATATTGTAAATAAAGCCATTAAAAAACAGAGGCGCCTAAGGCACAATATGAGTACACAGTATCAGCATCCGTAGGACTAGGCAATGCAACCTGCTACCAGCAGCTTACAGAAATATTGGTTGAAACTCGACAAGTACCTTCGACAAATGCCGTACCAACCAAACTGTGATGTATATACGAGCCAACAGACTGAATACAACATGTTATGAACCTGTCTTTCCCACGTGTAAAAGAACATACATGGGTGTCCCCCAGCGACGAGGAATGTGCATGTAGGTGACGCAGCAGTAGCAGCGGATGAAGAGTCGCTTGTCTGTATCTTGCTTCCCCCATGCATCACTCTCCCACCCCTCCCATTCACTGCCCCTCTACACCAGGTGCCAACTCCGCCACACCTACACACTCCCACCTCACTACCGTACCTCGTGATCCCTTCAAGAGGTTGGGGAGAGTCTCATGCTGGTAAGGAAATCTTGGTTCAAGGAATTGAAGCTATCCTCCCATTTGAATCAACCATGATTTCCTCCCATTCCTCAGGTACTGCAAGGCCCCTGCAGATTTAACGCTTCCTTATGATTATAATAATATACTCATTATTTCTCCCACTTTTATTTAGAACCATTGCTTGGCAGAGAAGACACTTGTGCATCTCTGTCACGCGATTAAGAAGGCAGAAGAGTAAATAGGGACGGGAGTCACCCATTTTCTCCGCTCTCAATTAACCGCATGACATATAAATATGCCAAGTGTATGCAGTGCCAAGCCGTGGCTCCAAGTGTATGCTGTACCAAGCCAGAGTTCTAAGTAATGCACCATCTGTGGGTGTGGCAGCTTTGTTTACTTCGACAGCTGATCCAGTGGCATGGGAGCAGAACTGAGCTTGCAAATGGAATCTTTTTTGTGTATGTGGAGTGAGTGTGAGGAGTTGAAATGTACGTGAGAATGGTAGCGTGTGTGTACTCACCTATATGTGGTTGCAAGGGTTTATTCACGGCTCTTGGCCCCACCTGTGTATGTGTGCGTGCGTGCGCGTTGTGGGGGGCTGACTATTTAGCATTCTTCTAGAAGAGATTCTGCCGGGACAAGTGTAGAAGTCTTCAGGTGGAAACTCGACCAGAATCTCTGCCAGGTGTTAGGTCAACCAAGTAGTGATGGATATGTAGGCTAGTGGGCCGCCAACAACAACAGCCTGGTGAATAAGGCAAGCACTGGACAAGCCTGACCCATGGCCAGGCTGTGGGTGTACGAAAACTCGAAACCGATCACAGGTATGACATTTTATATATATTTCACTACCTCCATTCTCCTCCATTCTTTGTTTTCGTAATTATCCCCTTTATTCATGTTTTGTGCTCACTTTCACTTGCATTAGCAAGAAGAAATTAAAAATGAGAATACCACGCAGGTATCTTACGAACGAATATTTATCAGGCGTAACTGAAATTCTTTTTGCGAGCTGTATTTAATCTGGCTGTTTTCCGCGCCATGGGTTGTGACGGCGTAATTTCGCAATTTTCGCTCAAAAACAGTCAAAAATGCCACAAGAACACAAGTCATTAAAACTCAACCCGTTGTGCGACATGGGTTGGATGATGGAAACTTGGCAGAGTGGCAGTCAGATTTTGTGGCGTTCTGATTCAAACCGTGAGCGTTTCCCACACATGGTAGTGAAAAAAAAAGATGTTACCGCAGCTATTGACGTCCATGAAGGGAAATTGTTGTAATGTTTCAGTGTTTGGCTTTGAAAGAAACTTGTATGTAGGTGGTTATTGACGTTGATGAAGGGAAATTATAATAAAATGTTGGTGGTTATTGACGATGAAGGCTAATGACCAGTTTTTAAGGTCAAGTATTTTCCATTCAAGACCAACATAAGAATAGAAGAACACAACAGAAGGCCCACTGGCCCATACAAGTCAGGTCCTTATCAAAACCACCGCTTCCCTAAGCTACCGAAGAATTTACTCCCGTACCCACGACACAAATCACACCCAGCCCCTCCCACATCTTTTAAATGATAAAAATATAACACCGAAGTAGATTTTGACATAAAAAGTGTTACATATCTAAGGCACTTGTACTCTCTAGACTGTAATAGTATGGGTGATGGGGGAGGAGTTGAATATATATTTTGTGGCATCCTTTTGGTCCCACCACGACTGTATGAACAGTAGGAGATTTGGTTTCAAACTTTGTAACTTGTTGGAGGCGGAGGTAACAAGGATACCAAGGGTCCCAAGTTATATTTCCGCATTGCCCCTCGATATTCGAAATGTTTCATTCACGTCATTATAAATTTTTCTTTGATTTAATTGAATCTCTCCGTGAAGCACTTCTTAAATTTGTCTAATTTAGAGTGATAAAAAAGAGGTGCGTTCCAGGGCAGGTTTTTATTAAACGTTTCACTTGCTCTGCAACTTAGTTTTTTACTTCACTATTGTCTTCAGTACGCTATTTGGACCCTAGTCCAATGCAATTTTACTAAAATATTTTTTTTTTGCTGATTATGAACTTTCAAAACTTTGAGAATTTCATTGTTCTTTGTTCTATCATTATTTTAGACTAGTCACTTATGAACATGATTCGTCCTCGAAACCTCGCAGCTCTGCACATACTGGAACTTCTTTACTTCACGTTCAGAATTCACCATTAAAGAAAAAAGTGCATTTCGCTACTCATTTACTGTAGCTTATCAAATACAAGCAGTACCTGTTATGAGATTCTTTATACGGTACCCGATAAGCCAGGATATAGGAAATATTGCGGGCTTCAAAGCGCTTTCATTAACAGTCTGATTGCTCAGACTGCCACTCAGATGTGGCCAGAGGTTGTGTGGAGTCCCTGGACTCCTCGCCAGGTAAATTAGGTTGACATTAATAGTATTTGGGTTAATGTTTTTAAGCGGTATTTCCACTTACCTGTTTGTTGGACGTTAACCTGTAGTTTGGTTGTGAGTAAATATTAAAGTTATCTTTTACTGCGGAGATATATAACGTGAAATGGTGTATGAGGATGAGGTCATGTTAGCTTGAACGAATCTGAGAGAGAGAGAGAGAGAGAGAGGGGGGGGGGAGGGAGGGAGGGGAAAGGAAGAGAGTGGGAGAAAAGGAAAAAAATCAATTGTTCATTAACCAGATGTAAGTTGTGCAGATGTCTACTCGCAGTCTGACCATTTTCTGCTTCATTTTTAGTGTACTGATTTATTGTATACTTTTAGTCATAGTTTTCATTACTTTTGCCATTCCAAAATAGCCAGTCTATATTCCCCAGTGTTCGCTTGTATGCTATTTTAAAATTAATATAATATTTTTTATTGATTGCTTTGGAAACTAAAAGGCATCATTATCAAGTTGGCAGTTATTTTTTCACGCCTTACGCAATTTTTGTATCTTTTGACAAGTGGAATATATTTACTGCACATGTGGGATGCCTGGCATGCTTCATACTACAATTTTGGCCCGCATGCTCAGATGGAACTTTGTCTCCATTCATGCGCTAGAGCAGCCATGGTCATCACGCAAATATTTATTAGGTGGGCTAGCTATGTGCAACACATTCTCTCACAAGATTGACAATTCTTACAACTTTAAACGTTGCCTGGTTATTTTCGGCTACCTTGATGCCAGACTAATCGCGGTCGTTTTTGTAATTTCGTTATTTGCGATTAAATATAGTTTTATGTAGGTTTATGTAACTTATCCACATCTAACTTACGTAACTTAAAATAAGCATTTATAAGCCCAAGGGAAACAAAAGAAATTTCGTTGGATACCTCATAAGAAAATTAACGCAAAATAAGGATATGCTGTTATGTGAAGCTCTCACACGTACGAATAAAATTTAGTATTTTTTAATAGGCGTCTTCAAAAATGACTGGAACAGTTCATAAAGAATATTTCTTGGAGAGTAAAGCATAATACCTTGAGTAAAATAAAACACGTCCACAAATTTTTAATTAAAACTGGATGTTTGGGTGGTCGCTCATTATCGACGGTACAACTGTACAGACGAATACCTAAAAGGAGAGAGAGTGCGCTTGTGAGGCAGGTCATTAGGAGTTTATTTCGGAACATTTCAATAATTTGTTAAGAGTTAATTTGTTAGGTTTAATTAAAGCTTGTCGACTGCCAATGGGTACAAACATCATTAATAATTTACTTAAATGGGGATTACCATATTTGAACTTTCATTACAAAATGCTCTATATAACACATTGATACAACTCATGTTGTATCAGTGTGCTATATACTGTGTACTACACATCGTCTACAGTGATTATCGTAAACGTAATTAACAACAGGGAAACATATACTCGACGCTCAAGAAAGTAAACATTATACTGTTAAGAATCCGGATATTCGACGCGATGCTGGAAAATGTTAACAGCAGCAACATACTGAATCCAAATATCTGACTGCTCAGTAATGTAAACAATAACTGTACTGAATCTGTATAGCAGCATCGGGTCAAGAGTGTAGGCATACTGGTCTGGATATCCGACTCTGAGCCCAAGAACTTAACACACTGAATCTGGGATTTCTACGTCGCCCTAATGGTGTCCAGACCTCTCTGTATGTGTCCTTTTCCTCTCATTCTCTTTCTGTACTAAGACGCTTATCCTCATCAAACTTTGCAAGCAGGTCAGTCTGTCGGAGCGCCATACATCGTCTTTTTTTTCTGGAAGAAAACCAAACGAGGATAAATTAACACTGCATTGAAGAAGAAAAGGGAATTGGATTGGCAACACAATCAGAAAAGACTAAACAAATATGATTTAACAGGCCCAGTCTTGAATATTTTATGTGCACAAGGAAATCATAATTTTGCAAATACATACTGTATTTTTTTTTCGTGGTTGTTAAACTCTTGTAATAGAATGGCACTATCAGCTAGGTTCTTATATAAATGTCGAATTGACTTACATCCTGCTAAATAATACAAATAGTAATGCAGTTTTAGTTGCCCTAAGTAAATTCTATTATATATATATATATATATATATATATATATATATATATATATATATATATATATATATATATATATATATATATGAGTGGTCCTTCGGTTTTCGTGCATTTCCAAACGCGAATATTTATGTAAGTGTATTTTCGTAAGTGCTGTTGCAAGTGTATTTTTGGGGGTCTGAAATAGACTAACCTACTTGACATTATTTCTTAAGGAAGTAAATTCGTTCAGTAATGGCACTTGAGCAGCATTCTGGAACGAATTTTCGGCGAAAACCGAGGGACCAATATATATATATATATATATATATATATATATATATATATATATATACATACACACACACTGATACACACCTCGATATATATGCCGTGTTGTGGTGGCTTGCGTGCGTCTATAGCAGTACTGGGGTGTAAGTGGTTAAGTGGGTGGATTCTTGTTTGTTAGCAGAGAGAGGGGTGATGATGAGGGGTACGTGTACTTGCACTGAACTAACGAAAAGAAGTATTGAGATTTATGTTTAATGCAGATCGTATCGATGGTAGGGACGACAGTGACGGGAATGAATAGGCATTGGTCTCGTTGGGGAGAGAAAGTTGCAAATTTAATTTTTATTTAGTGGTGATTTTCAGGAAATCTATATAGATAAGTGATGAAAGGGAAGAGACTAGATTAATAGATGAAAATATTAAAGAGGTGGGTGGGTGATGAAGGGTTATAGGGCGTCGACTTGCTCACTGCACACGCTGCCAGTTTCTCATGACCCGACTGCAATTTTGGCAACTTGTTTAGTCCATATGGCACGTTCACACCACCTCCCTTCCACCCTCTCTCATGTCGCCATGCCACGTGAATAGTCTCAGACGTTTGGCTGGCAACGAGTTTTATTTTTTCTGTAAGGCAGTATTAAAGTCATGCTTTATAGTTGATGCTGATTGGCAGTACAGTAAAACATTGGCACAGCCTCACTCTACTTTGTAGTATTATTGTCTTATTTGTTTTTTACCCTTAATTATTGCTGCACGCCTCCTGTCTATGAGTTTCTTTTCACTTTGTTGCACTATGATATGATATGAAAGACTAAAAGTAAACGTGAGTGAGGGAGGCAGGTGTCTTCACAGTCCATAAACTCATCTTCCTTCTATATGGAGAAAATTTGTACCGAAAATATATTACAGTGACTGAATGTTTACTTTTAGTATAGAGGCATGGAGGAAATTCGTCTTAAATACATTACACAAGGCAAATTATTAACCTCAAAATCTTTACAAAAACCTGAATGTGATTATAAGAAATGGCTCCCACTAATGAGCATTTAGCCCAGTATTCCTTAAATTTTTTTTTTATTATTTACCATGTATGCCAGGCAACGAACAATTCATTTATACAAATAAACATGTTGCTGTAATGTTAGTCATTATTATCAGTATAAAAGTGTTTAAAATAGAATAGCAAGAATAAATTAACATTTCTAAAACATTTAGGACTGTAGTCCTAACAGTTTGATGAATCGGTGCTACACAGTTTTTAAGCATTTATTCTTTCTGCACTAAATCCGTATCATAATTTTTAGTTTAATTTTTTTTTTTTATTAGTGAAAGTCTCCATTGTGTTTACATGTTCTCTAAAGCCTTCACATCTTAAGGTTTTATATGCATTTTTCAAGCAAAACACTAAAATTTAGATGAGTTGCTGTTTCATCTATTATACATTGTTAAACAATTTCTTTAATTAGTTGTACTTGGATACAATTGCCTGAAAAAAGGAGGAACTTTTGATAATGATGGTTTGGATCCGGTGCTGAACACATTCTGAAAAAAGTCTGAAAGCTCATCGGTTGCATGGGAGATTTTCTGTAATGCTTGATAAACGATATTTTATTCAGTTTTTTTGCACATGAACTCCACACATAAACAATGCATGTTCAGTATACAGATTTTGTTTTATTTTGTAGCATGTACTAGTCGGCGGATCATTGTTAAATAAGTAATTTACATATATGTTTGCATATATTTTCAGCAGGATCGTGGAAAACGATATACTGTATCAATAGATTTTCTAAACATTTATACGTCCATTTAATATTTGTGTATGCAGTACACATAAAGTTACCTTTTCCATTATCGTCATTGTCTTCATCATGAACCCAACCACATAAGAAACTGATTATGTGCTTATATACAAGGACTGTGTGAAAAAAAAATAAGCCGTTTACGATGTCTGGATACACCACTTCTTTATCTGGCCACTTTGTATCATTTCGTAGGACCATCAGTCTCATCTTTCCTGTATATCGAGACTATCTAGGTACTATAAAGCTATACTTTTCGGAAGCTTTAAGCATTTTTTTTTATATTTAACAGTAATCTATTTACTCTTCAGTATTTATTGTGATGTATGCGAAAACACCAGCGTCATTTGACATAAATTTAGTATACGTATCTGCCTTTTTATCGACATTTTCCAGTACTTTTCATTTTTGACATTTATTAGTCGCATTTTTTCGACATTTGCTAGTGTAGGCTTAATATAAATTAAATAGAACAAAGAAATATGAGCAATTATTCTTCTTTAAGATTTCTTGAGGTATGCATATTCATTTTTTATTGCAAGTGTGTATTTGTCGGGTAAAGAACAGCTTGTTATAGGCTGTTTACATTACAGTTGGGTAGCAATCAGTTTATCGGTATATTTAAGTACCACAGATCAGTAAATTGAAAATGAGCGAGGCATGTTTGACAGTGTTTAGGCTCCCAATGAAATAATTAGCGATTTTATCAACAGAAACACCACATTGTGAGGTTACCCTCATCAGTATAGCATTTTACACATGATTTTCCTTAGCGGCGAGTTGAACTTTCATCCTTCCAGGAGGTCTGAATCGCCTCACACACGGGCATGGTGGTGATAAACAGGGTTGCAATAAGTACATTAAGAAAACTCCTTAAGCATAATCATAGCCATAATTTTTAAAGGGGTGGACCGGTAAGACAGCTGAAGGCCTCGGTCAGATGATCAGAAGCTGCAGCGGCGGGTCATCATATGACAGACCCGCGTCAGGAAACACTTGGTCCTGTTTCCTGACAAATCTTGCCTAACCTAACCTAACCATAAGCATAAAAGGTCAGACTTTTTAAAGTCTTCTCATCATACATAGAGATAATTGCTTATAGACCTCTCCCTAATTGTGTTAAGAAGGAAGTTGATAAAACATACCACGGGTGGGGTTCGAACCCGCGGTCAGAGTCTCAAAACGGTCTGGAGTTTTAAGAGACTGACCGCGGGTTCGAACCCCACCCGTGGTATGGTTTGTTTGCAATCGTGTCATTACGATTTCGTGAGTCATAGTGAAGTTGACAAATTCCCAAGCAACAACCTCCTCGCTGATAAAGCTGTCAACAGGGAGGCCTAGGTTAGGTTAGATTTGTCAGGAAACAGGACACGTGTTTCCTGACGCGTATCTTAAATGACCCGCCATTAGAGCTTTTGGTCATCTGACCGAGGCCTTCCGCTGGCTTACCGGTCCACCCCTTCAAAAATTTTGGTCTTAATTATAACCATTTAATATTACAGGGAGGCCAGGTCTGGAAGCCATATATATACAGGTAACCCACAGATAAAAGGCAGCACATTTTTTAAACCCATCCACCACTCATTTCTAACAAAGGCGTCAGGACTGGTGAATGAAAAACATCCTAGAAGCAAAACAGATTTATTTCCATATTTTAAAGTTGGGATGACATTTTTCACCTCCAAGTATATCGCAGATGGCGTTTCCATTGGGTAAATATTTATGCGCGTGAATAAGGCATCATGTGACCGACTGCCATCTGCGTATTAGCAGATAAGATACGCAGGATATTTGTATTCTTCTGCGCAGGTGACAGTTAAAGCCCACATGACGCTTACACAATTTGTTACATCCACAATATTGTGAAATCTTAGTTTGCGGGTAACTGATTTTCAGCCAAGCAGGAGTTTTACAAAGATACCGGTTGAAAATCTTCCCTTAGTTGATTAAATTCATAGGCTAGAATTCGCCTCATCCATGTCACCAGAGCCGAATGAAGCTTTATAAAATACTGATTGTCGGGGTGTGAATAAATCAGGTATGTGACAAGTACGCTCGCTGGCCCTGCTTTCTTACCAAAGTACTGGTTGTTGAGGCACGAATAAGTACTGTATAACAAAAGGGGAGTTCTTGCCCTATAAACAGATACCTTGACTAGTTAACAGTTATGGGTCGCATACGGGGACGGAGATTCACCTTGGCTAGAGCCAGACATTGAAATGAACCGATATATTTGACTATTTTGGATAGATATGCTTTACACAATATTGATTGTACTGGCATTTAATGTACATTTTAAGCCTTTATATTATATTACGTATACGTATTTGAATAAGGTACCCTGTTTGCACAGTATTGATATTACTATTGTAATTTTAATGTAAATGTACATTTTAAGCTTGTATATAATTGTGCCATATAATAGGAGTTTGTGTATTTGGGTAAGATCACTTTTTTGTTGTTTTTACACCTGATTACGCCAGGGCCACCATCCACCGCCTGGGGTCTCCATTCAATAGTCGGCCTGGTGAGTTGTTACTGAATATTAGATGTTAGTGTGTATTTGGTCAACGGGGATATCCTGTATAATTTAACATAGATTCAAGGGGCGGTTAAATCAGCAGCCTATATTGGTGCACACGAACTGAATGCTCCGCAAGCCAGTCTCCTCTGCTTGTGTGATGCACATTGTGCGTATCCTGGCCCGATGCCATTCATGTGTGTGGTATATACACGTGTTTTTTTTTTTTTGTACTTGTGTTTGTTTGGATCGTGCTCCAGCTCTTGAACCCTGCGTCTTATGCGTTAATCAACCGGTGTGATGTCTGCCAGCTACATGGGATGTCATAAAAACAGAGATGTCCAATGTACTATTACACTCGAATACTCTGTTGCTGTATATTAAGGCAAGCAAAATTATTTTTATGGGAATGCACAGAAGTTTTCACTGCCCACATTAGTTCACTCAGACAGTTAAGGTATTAAAAACAATTAAAATCTAAACTAAACTGTGTTGGTGAGAAAATTTGACAGGAATTTACACTTCAAAAATACCGGAAAGACTGATTCCATATCTGCACACCGAAATAATCCTATACAAGATCAAAGAGCACGATAAATTGTGCAGAATGACCGAGTGAAAAAGCAGGTATGCAACAAATACACTAGAGATAACCGAACATAAAAATGGGTCCAAGAATTTTCTCCATGTTTTGTAAATTTTGTTGCCCAGAGCTCATCGTTAACCTTGAAAAAGAGATATATGTACTGTACTCTTCTTGGACAATTTGTTCCCCTAATTTTCTTTTTCTTTTGAAATATTGGCACAACACTCCTTCGCCAAATCCTGAACTTACTACCAGAATATATACGTTTTATATATATATATATATATATATATATATATATATATATATATATATATATATATATATATATATATATATATATATATATATATATAAACACTGCTAGGACAAAACTGGATCACTACCTCTGCAAAGTTCTAGATCAACCAGGCTGTGATGGCTATGTGAGCCAGAGGGTCGCCAACAGTAACAGCCTAGTTGAACAGGTAATCAACAGGAAAGATTGGCCATAGGTTGGTCTTCCAGAATAAAAAAAAAATGCCCAAAGTCCACAGAGGTATATCACGTGAATATTCTATATATGTACTGTATATGCCAGTTATTCTTCATTAAATAAAGCCTTGATAATAATCAGAATAGCTTAGTTATTTTAAAACAGAAGTATGTATATATTTTATCTGGCTCAATTTCTTTATTTTTTATCAGTATCCAATAGTGCTTACTCTATAGTAATTGATATTATTTCAGGGATATCATGGTTTCCATTGCTGCCTTCTTTAACTATACTTTTTTTTTTTTTTTTTTTTTTTTTTGCTTCTGATCCCAATACAAGCTCCACTTTTTCAATTATTGTCTGTGATTAGAATTCCCTGTTACAAGAACACAAGAAAGAAGAACACTGCAGCAGGCCTCCTGACCTGTGATGCTGTTTGATGGAGGGTTGTATATTGCTCCTGTTATTACCTTGGACCTTACTGTTATTAAGTCTCCTGCTATGTAATCTTGCTATATGACATCCAACCGGGAAAAGTGCATTTGTTATTAATTTGTGTGTGTACTTATAAAATGCACATGAAAGGAATGATATGCTGGTTAGGTATGTTGTACTGGAACATATATATGTGTATGTACTATGTTTGCTGGCAGAAGATCTTGCAGATCAATATACAGTGGACCCCCGGTGTTCGTAATTAATTCATTCCAGAATGCTGTTCAAGTGCCGTTACCAAACGAATTTGTTCCCATTAGGAATAATGTAAATTAGCTTAGTCCTTTTAGACCCCCAAAAATACACTTACAAAAGCACTTACAAAAATACACTTACATAATTGTTCGAGTTTGGATCAGTACGAACACCGGGGGTCCACTGTACTATTATTCTTGTATTCTGAAAGCAAAGTGCATATAATACTGTTCAGTACAGTGGTACCTTGACTTACGAGCAGCTCCCAACTCGAACAATTATGTAAGTGTATTTCTCTAAGTGCTTTTGTAAGTGTAATTTTGGGGGTCTGAAACAGATTAATCTAATTTACATTATTCCTTATGGGAACAAATTCATTTAGTATCGGCACTCAAACAGCCTTCTGAAACAAATTAAGCTCGTAACTCGAGGTACCACTGTATATACAAAATTGTACAGTGTGTATGTATTCATTTATACGCGGTTACGGGGGGTTGAGTCTCAGCTCCTGGCTCTGCCTCTTCACTGGTTTCTACTAGGTTCACTCAGCTTCAAGAGCCTTATCGTATCTCTTCTTAAAGCCATGTGTGTGCGTGTATGTATGTATGTATATATTCACTTATGTGTATCTGCAGTAGTCGAGTCTTAGCTCCTGGCCCCACCGATCAGGCCTCATCAGCCAGGCTGTTTAGTGCCTGCAACTCACAGCTGGCTGATGACAGATTACTTCTTGAGAAAGTTTAGCAAGTTTCATCCTAAAGACACTTAGAGGTCTATTGACAATCCCTGTTATGTATATATGAAGGGTGGGTATTAAATAGTTTAGATTTTTTCATTCGTATTAAGTAGAATTATCTTCTAACATCTTAATGAACCTATACTTTTTATCAGAATTACTTTCTTAAGTATCTAGTAATCATTTATGTTATAGTAATAAAAAATTAATTGCTTTCAGTTTTGTGCAATTGTGACGACGGTGCTGAGTGTCGGTGCTGTAGTGGGGCATTTAGTGCCAGGGGCAGTTCTAGTGTATATATTGCTCATGATAGTTATGACTGCCCCAGGGATCATCATTCATGTCCTTCCTGATTCCTTTTATGAACGCATCAACAGAATTCGTTCTGCTCTTCGAGGAGATGATTCTGGCATGGGTGAGTACATTATGATGATACTATATACTGAATATACATCATAGATATATTTCTACCATAATAGATTTTTTTATAACAGTGTTGTGATTACTTTTTTTATATGATTTGTATTGAACTTGGGCTGTTAGGGTTTTAAATTTCTTAGTGATGGACACTCTTGGTTTGAAAGGCATTGCTGAGTTTATACAGCATTTTTAATCTAAAAGTGACATACAGTAATTTAAAAGTGGGCTAGTGTTATGCCCAATGTTTAGAGTTTTGAACTGATGCTTTTTATTAGATTTTGTTAGCTACAAATTATTTTTGTCCTCTTATTTGTTAGGAAGCATAAAATCCATTTTCTCATTATATTATCTTCTACTTTTATATGCTATACATATTGTGTTTGAATTAATGGTCACATTTTCAAAGATATTTCACAGGGTTTATGGTCAGTGTACTGCACATTGTATCAGTATTTTGTTGTGTATTCAGAAGTAGTACATCTGCTCTAAATACTTGTCCTGGATTGTGTAGATATAAATTCATGTGTTTTTCAAGTCTTATCACTCAAGAAATTTTGACAAGATATATTTAGGCTATTGGTCTTTTGTGTTTTTGGAGTAATACTATATAGTATTGCCAACTTTATGAAGTAGGGGTATTTTAGTGGGTTTAAGAGTATCAGGAATGTCACTGATATTCAGACTGACTCAGACAACCATAGATATTAAGAATATTTCAGTACTTCACTAATGAGTTTAGCAATATGGAATATAAAAAAATGAGGTCTCTGATAAAGCAGGACTTAGGGTATTTCTGAGGGATTTCATGCTCTGATTTTTTGTATTGAAACCCAATTTTTTTTTCTATTGAAACCCAGTCAATGTCTTCTTCATAAGTACTGTAACTCAGGGATTTAAAGGCATAAAGTTATAAGCATTGGAGTCACCATATTTAATTTTCACCTATTGTTTTTTTTTATTCCTCTAAAGGATTGACTTTTTTAGGTAATCCATGGTATCCTTGCCTAAAATTAACCATTTTTTATGTTGGAAAAATGTAGAGTTTTAACTATAGAGAATAATAGACATGAATGAAAATGGTAACTAGTAATTTTATTTTGCAGAAACTTCAAATGTGTCTCTGGATAGTGACATCTCTGAATTTATGCCGGAACTGCAGTCTCTGGAAGCTCAAGCTGCTTTGGATGTGCCTCTTATGAGCCAAGATCCCCCAGAGGTGGAAGAAATTATAGAGGAAGCTCATCTGCATAAAGAGATGTCGCAAGACAGCACTTCTAGAAAGAGAGCGCCTAAAGGCAGCAAAGGTGCAAGTGAAGGACCGGCAGTCAGTCCAGGATTTTCACTCCCTCTTGCTGCAGGAGGTATGACCTTTTCTTATACAATAGGTCTATGACTTACAATGTCAGCTCTTACCTGAAAATTGTTGAAAAGTAGATTGTTCAGAACTCGTAACCTATTTTTTCCCATACACCCGTGTGATAATAAGAGATGCATTCTCAAATTTCATTTACTTTTCTGCAGTAATTTACATTCTGTACTGGTCCTTATCATTTATAAATACATAGTATTAAACATTGTTTAATAAACAGGACAAAACTACAATACAGTACAATATATATGATACTTATTTGAAAGGGTAAGTAAGTCTATTTAGGCACATGTAAACATAAGTACTGTTATCATACATAGTGTAAATTACCTAGGATACCCCAAAAAAAGTCAAAGTGACCTAATCCAGTTGAGGCAAGTAGCAGCTGGCTTCAGAGAGAGGAGGCAGGGGGTGGGGAGATGGGGGATATAATTGGGAGTTACTTTATGTAGTATGGGAAGGTAGTGGTGAGGTTGTGTGCGGGAGAGTGGTGAGCTCCTACTGTCCTACACGGTAGCAGCTGTTATTGTATATATATACCTGTATTTGGAAAATTCTGAATTAGTGATTTTCCCAATTGAAATTATGAACTTTTGCTCTTATTCAGAAAATTCCAAATTTTTGATAGCATTATATTTTTTATTTAACAAACTTAGGAGAGTTCCAAACAAAATATAACATTGTTTAAATTTTGGGGTTAAAATATTGAAAACTAATTAAAACTATGCATTTTTCCGATTTAGATTTTCTTTTCAGAGGAAAGCAGCACTACTTATTTCACAAGTGGACTTCCTGAGGATTTCCCATCCTATGATCATGATAGTGTTGAAGATCTGGATGGGCCTGATATAGACCTGCCTGAGCTACCTCATCCAGTGCCTGAACCTAGTCAAGAAAGGCATGGAGCAGGAGACCGCTATCAAATGGAGTTTGTCTCCACTCATTTTGGGGATAGTAGTGATGAGGACGATGATTTTATCGAGGGTCTTGTGTTTGAGGAACGAAGTCAAGTAAGACCTGAGCATCGACCCCCACAAAGTTTTCAACGTAGCGAAGCTGAACCTGCACCTACAATGGACCCTATAGGTCAGCTTATGAGTAGTGTAATAGCTCAAAATGCAGGAAATGTTTTATCTGCTTTAGGGCAAAATTTAGTTTCCTCTGTGATAGGGCAATCTGTATCCAGTGCTCAGCCAACTCCCATGGTCAGCCAACGGCAGCCCAGACGACAACATGAGCCGCCTGCTAGAATGACACGGTCACTTGATCCGAACCAGCAGTCTACTACAGATCTGGAAGAAGATTTTGAGCTTATTTCAGATGATGAATGCCAGTGACTGAATACTACTAATGACAGGCGCCAACAACTGCGATAATAATATTCATAGTGTATGAAATCCCACATTTGGATTCAATATTCTTTGTATAATTTTTGGAAAGCAAAGAAATTTTTCATTAAAAGAACCATGATTTGCTATCTTCATTCAATTCAGTATTTGCACAGCGCAATAATAAATTTTCTATATCAAAGTTAAGGCTGCCTTAATACATGTTTCTCAATAAATTGCCTTTTGCAATGTCCGTTAAAACTTTGAGAGGTTTGGTAGTGGTGCAGTAATGAAGAAACTGTAGTAGTATCCTGTGGGTATCATCTTGTAGAATAGATTGTGGTTTAACTCAATAAAAGTGTAGTAAAGATAAGGTGTTCATAAGTAATATTGTAAAGTCTTAGGGAAAACAAACATTAATACTTGTTCATTGCCCACTTTATATACATTACAGTAGTATATATCTTATGCCATTTAGATCTCATTTGGGAAATTTAGGTTTCTGTTCTTTAACGAATTATCCCTCTGTATTTTGACAAGTTCAGTTTTCACATTCTGTTCAAAATGTAATAACCTACATTATATAAACAAAAATGTTAGATTTAATTTTATGTGCAGAAATGATTGGCATTAAGATAATGTGTGACTTTGTGCTCATGTGCATTTTTTATTTAAGAGTGGTCATCACTTACTGTACCAAAATGTTTTAATAGATTTGTCACTAATTGGAAACTACTTCTGATATAAAGGTTATATGATCAGAGAGAAGGTAAGTCCTGCATGGATAGGAAATAGGAGTAGAAAGAGTCTGTATATTTTGGCTTCATTCATTCTTTCCACTCTCTTTTATTTTCTGTCTATGAACACTTCATTTAAGAGCTGGCTGGTGTTGAGATCTTGGCTGTGCTGGTTTATTTAATGAATTGCTGCTGACTTATTTATGTATATTTTTTTTTTTTCAAGTTAGGCAGAATTGTTAACACTATTTTCCAGATTTTCAGCATCATTTTATTGAACTCTGGACTTTTTCGGCTGAAAGCAACCTAATACCCAGTGCTGCTATCGTTTCGCCTTAAACTGGTAAATGTGTTCAATAAAGATAGCAAATAGTGGTATTTTCCCATTATTGGACTTATTTAAAAAACTAGTCTCGTAATTTCGTCTGGATTAAAAGAGGTGCCACAGCATCTGTTGCTGGAAAATCAGTGTTGTACCTAGATTGGAAACTTGCTCTATTAAAAACTTTAAAAATTAAAACTATGACAAATCTAGTGTCAAGACTGGACATAACAAGCATAAACTACTGTAACTACAAATACGTACTCAATGAAGATTAGACTCCAGTAACTATAAATTGGTAGTTTTTTCCTTCCTGCTCCATATAGTGGTACACACTCAAAAATGTTTTGTATCTGTAGACTGATTGGCAAGCAATGGTCTATTATTTACTATTTGACTATTATGAGAGCAGTTCATGTGAATTGTTAATTTAGCTGGAATTAGTTGTTGATTTTTAAGCATAAGTAAAATTTTTAGGTGGTGTAGTAGAAGTTGCACAGTACTGTGCATTAATAATTTGTTCTCGGTACAGTATTTTGTAAAAAAAAAAAATTAACAGATAATTTTAATGTTAAAAATAAATATTTGAAAGTTATGTATAACAAATTAGTTATCCCTTGTTATTTCCAGGGAATGAATTTGCAGTTACAATAAATACTAAAATCACAAATAATATCGCATTGACTTGTTTTATACAAAGGATTTTTTCATATACATACAATTAACCTAACCATCCCTGATTTTAGCTTATTGACGAGGTGGGTTACAGGGAATCCTGACCTAGTGCTGGGCTATGGAGGATACAAGAGCACTCAAAACCAGCAAGGAAGCATATACCATATACATTCAGTGACTCAAAAGTAGATATGACAGGGATAAGTACTATGTCAATTGGTTGAAAGTTAAGAGGCAGGACCAAGAGTTAAAGAGCTCACCTCCCTGTAAACTTGAATAGATAATACATGCCAAGTGCTGGTGGCTCTGCATGGGCTTTATACATGTATCCTACTGATAGAAAAACAAGATCAGTGAATTAAAATTACTGTGTAATAAATTTGTTCATTGTGAATTGGTTAATGAACTAGATAGTGTATGTTTATTTTACCAGTGTCTGCTGTGTGTTGCAGTTAAATTATGTTACTTTGCATCGTTCTGTGATATGTACTCAATAACTTATGAAAAGTTG
Organism: Cherax destructor; assembly: GCA_009830355.1. Taxonomy (NCBI): domain Eukaryota; kingdom Metazoa; phylum Arthropoda; class Malacostraca; order Decapoda; family Parastacidae; genus Cherax; species Cherax destructor. The sequence goes on from WNWK01003030.1 coordinate 179,187, forward strand.
AAATTTCAACACTACTTGCTGGATGGCAAAAATACTGAATAGGTTAGTCTGTTGAGAGATTAAAAGCATGCAAATTTATTGGTTTGGAAGGCTTCAGAACCAATTTTGCACCTTATTTAAATAAATTGTTTGATGGTGTAACCAAATTATTTTTTGCCACATAGGTAGTTAATTGAGACTTTCTTGGGATTTTTTTTTTAATTTGTATTGTACATACATTTCAAAACTACAAGGATTATTAGGTATGTAAGTGAAATTGACGAGTGATGTGCCATTACTTCTGAGTATGTCTATATACATATTGTGTATACACATAAGGTTGTAAAAGAAGCGAATGCTAGGGTGTTGGGATGAGGTGTAGGATTAACAGATAACAAATCAGATACAAAGTGGGAGTTGGCACAGTTGCTCTTTGTTGATGACTGTTCTTTTGGGAGATATCGAAAAAAAGTTGCAAATGTCAAAATTAAGGCCTCCAGACAGGTTGCAAAGCTGCAAGGAAATGCTACAAAAGCTAGAACTATTGTTCCAAGAGGGCTGCAAAACCATTTTTGTTTACCACATAGGTCATTTCTCACCAAGGTAGGGTGACCTAAATGAAATACATATGTCACAGTTTAAATAACCCCCTAAACCACATCACTTACGAGTCTAGGTAGGACATACAGACAAAGACATTACAAGAGCAGGATCCAGAACAAGAGGACAAGTCTCAAATTCAGTAAGGTAATTATACACACCCTAGGTAGTAGGTTGGTAGACAGCAACCGCCCAGGGAGGTACTACCATCCTGCCAAGTGAGTGTAAAACGAAAGCCTGTAATTGTTTTGCATGATGGTAGGATTGCTGGTGTCTTTTTTCTGTCTCATAAACATGCAAGCTTTCAGGTACATCTTGCTACTTCTACTTACACTTAGGTCACACTACACATTCATGTACAAGCATATATATACACACCCCTCTGGGTTTTCTTCTATTTTCTTACTAGTTCTTGTTCTTATTTCCTCTTATCTCCATGGGGAAGTGGAACAGAATTCTTCCTCCGTAAGCCATGCGTGTCGTAAGAGGCGCCTAAAATGCCGGGAGCAAGGGGCTAGTAACCCCTTCTCCTGAATAAATTACTAAATGTAAAAGGAGAAACTTTCGTTTTTCCTTTTGGGCCACCCTGCCTCGGTGGGAAACGGCTGACGTCTTGAAAGGAAGAAGGAATTATACACACACTATTATAAACATCTTTTAAGATAACAAAATTGGTGGTCAACATGGTTTCTGTTTTTTACAGGTATGTTGTAGATAAAAGTACGGTAATAGATAAAATGACTTGGAATTGATTATGGTATTTAACCACAAAACCATAATTTTTAGGCACTTTCAATACTTTTACAAGATTGATTTAGAAATTAAAGTATTTATGTAAGCTGGGATTTTTTCCACTGTACTTCTTAGCAACATTGTGAAGGCTCAAAAGACCACACATAAACCAATACTGATACTCTCAAAACAACTTTGCTTCAACTGATAGTTGAGGTGCAGCTTTTTTCTATGTATAACATATAAAAGATAAACAGGCTTTTATTTGTTCCAAATATTTATTAAGGGTAGGTTGCACTTGTATATTAATTTATTTGCAAAGCCCTAAGATGAGAGAATTCATTGATATAACAGTGTTTCTATGTTTAATTATACTTATGTACAAGGATATATGTATTTTGTAATTTTTAGGGGAGGGGGAAAGGTTCAGCTAATGAATTTTCATGAGGCACCAGTTGTAGCATTTTGAATGAGATTAAATTTTATCAATACATTTACCAGTAGCTCAAGTTTTCTTCCCGTCTTCCAAGTTTAGTTATTATTAATTTTACATAAATAAGTGTTACTATAGACTGCTTAAAATGAGTACAGTAGTGATATTGTAATTACTATGATTAGACAGGAATTTAAGTCAACCTGTCCATTTGTCAAAGTCAGTACACCTCTTCCCCTCCTATTACTTAGTATTATTCAGTTTAGACTGTATACTTTTACAGTTGAGGCTGTATATTGTGATATTTATTACGTTTTATATGGTATGTCGATAACATGGGTTTTGATAAAATTAAAATTATCATTATCCCTTGTAATAGGGTAGTACTACCAAATCATATTTTAGTTATAATGCACCATGTATACACTAATAATGTATTACAGTATTGTGAAATAAATATTTTACATCTTTTTCTTTCCTTGTAGTGATCTATAAGAATTAAAATGTAAGCCTAGGAGAGAAGCAAGGTGTCTGTCTGTATGAAGATTGTAAATATACTGATAGTTATGGAGTTAAATTAATGGGTTGTAAAAAAGGGTAATTTACTAAATTCACGAGGAAGTATTAACTCGTAGGAATTTACACAGTGGTCAACATGTCTATGAAGTCATACAGCACTTGGAAATCAGATTTGATCCAAGCTCTTATTTCCTGGATGAAGAGCCATTCTCCTGCATCACAGCAACTTCCATGAGGGTAAAGATTTTTTATATTTCATATTCATATGTGCTCAATCTGGTTTAAACTCTTTCAAAAGAAAATGATCCTTGTAGTTTTAGTGCTTTTTATATAATAATTTCAAAAGAAATTTAAAAATAACTTTAAACCCTATCATTAGTTTCAAATCAATTTACCTAAATTTAAATTATTATTATTAGCAAAAAGAAGTACTAAACCTACTAGGGTCATACAGTGCAGGCCTAAATTCAACCCGTAAATGGTCCAAACGTATATATACGTTTACTACCCCAGTGCCCCGAATATTTAAAAAAAAAAATTTTTTTTTATAGAAATAAAGAGCACATTTTTCTAAGTGTAATAGCATAAAAAAAATTTTTAGGCTCAGTACTTACCGATATATGAGGCTGAGAAGTTGGCACTGAATGCTCACGTTACGGCAACATCAAGTCCTGCCGCTTGCAGTAGTGTTGCCCATATACCTTTTTTTCTCGTTTTTATATTATTTTATTTTATTTTTATGTTCTGATAATTACAATTTATAGTAGTTCTTTGTTCTAAGACTAATATTAGGTACTGAAATTGTACTCAAATTATCACAAACACACTGACAGGTGGACATTTACACCTGCTTTGGTCATTTACTAATGTCTAGGAATATATACAAAGTATTTATAGGTTCCAGCAATGTTTTGGATACGTGGGAGTACAGTGGACCCCCGAGTAACGAGCACCCCGGAAATCGTACAATTATTTATTATTTTTTTTATTAACACATCGGCCGATTCCCACCAAGGCAGGGTGGCCCGAAAAAGAAAAACTTTCATCATCATTCACTCCATCACTGTCTTGCCAGAAGGGTGCTTTACACTACAGTTATAAAACTGCAACATTAACACCCCTCCTTCAGAGTGCCGGCACTGTACTTCCCATCTCCAGAACTCAAGTCCGGCCTGCCGGTTTAACTGAATCCCTTCATAAATGTTACTTTGCTCACACTCCAACAGCACGTCAAGTATTAAAAACCATATGCCTCCATTCACTCCTATCAAATACGCTCACACATGCTTGCTGGAAGTCCAAGCCCCTCGCACACAAAACTTCCTTTACCCCCTCCCTCCAACCTTTCCTAGGCCGACCCCTACCCCGCCTTCCCTCCACTACAGATTTATACACTCTCGAAGTCACTCTGTCTCGTTCCATTCTCTCTACATGTCCAAACCACCTCAACAACCCCTCCTCAGCTCTCTGGACAATCGTTTCCTCTTTAAGGGGGGCTCCTTGACGTGGTAAAGAGGCTATCGGTCTGAGGAATTGGACCTTTTGGTCTTCTTCCTCAGACCGAACCTAATACCCCCAATCCCCTCCTTTTCCCATCTCCCCATCCTCCCTTTTCCCTTTCCTCCTCCTCCTCCTCATCCCTCCTATTTCCTTCCCAGTTTTACCCTGGAGCTTCTCTCCTCAGGCATTCTAGTTCCTAGGTAGGGGAAGGGTATCGTAGTCCATCCCATTCTGTTGAGGTCCTTGGCGGTGGTGTAGTTTGCCGTGGAATCTGGATCGCCTGGGGATGTCCCGATCCTCTCCGGTCACCGGGGTGGCTTTGGGTATCTTTCGGGCGACGGGTGTATCTCTGGAGGCCACCTTTCGGATTCCGGGGTGGTGGCC
>WNWK01003031.1:0-62500 GCA_009830355.1 Cherax destructor
AACTTTAAGAAGAGGTATGATATGGCTTATGGAGCAGGGAGAGTGTGGGCCTAGTAGCGACCAGTGAAGAGGCTGGGCCAGGAGCTATGACTCGACCCCTGCAACCACAATTAGGTGAATACACACACATACATGAACATAAGAAAGAAGGAACACTGCAGCAGGTTTACTGGCCCATCGAGGCATGTCAAAGACGCCTACTGGCTTATGCCACTGACCCAAGCGAGTCAAATCCAGGTCACATCCACTTAAGGAAGGAGCACGGCATCAGACCTTACTAGCATAGGCTAGTTCAGGAAAGACTACAACTCGATCTGGATTAATTGCAGGAGTGGTCAATAAATGGTTGCTTTATTACAACCCCAGTAAATACAAGTTATGAAGATTTGGGAAGTTTCAGGAAGACCGAAATGGGGTATAGACTAGGAGCACAGAGGCTACAGTCTTAACTCAGAGAGAAAGACCTATGGGTGAGCACAGTGCCCAGTATAACGCCAGAGGCTCACATCAGCCGATTAATCTCAGCAGCCAACATTCGTCTGGCAAATTGAAGATTAGCCTTCAACAAGGAGTCATTCTCTGCGCTTAAGCAGCGTGCAGCACAGTATGGCACCTGCACATGAAGCAGTATGCAGCACAGTATGGCACCCACACATGAAGCAGAGCAGCACAGCATGGCACCTGCACATGAAGCAGATGCAGCACAGTATGGCACCTGCACATGAAGCAGTATGCAGCACAGATGGCACCTACACATGAACAGTATGCAGCACAGATGGCACCTGCACATGAAGCAGTATGCAGCACAGTATGGCACCTGCACATGAAGCAGTATGCAGCACAGTATGGCACCTACACATGAAGCAGTATGCAGCACAGTATGGCACCTGCACATGAAGCAGTATGCAGCACAGTATGGCACCTGCACATGAAGCAGTATGCAGCACAGTATGGCACCTACACATGAAGCAGTATGCAGCACAGTATGGCACCTGCACATGAAGCAGTATGCAGCACAGTATGGCACCTGCACATGAAGCAGTATGCAGCACAGTATGGCACCTACACATGAAGCAGTATGCAGCACAGTATGGCACCTGCACATGAAGCAGTATGCAGCACAGTATGGCACCTACACATGAAGCAGTATGCAGCACAGTATGGCACCTCACATGAAGCAGTATGCAGCACAGTATGCACCTACACATGAAGCAGTATGCAGCACAGTGTGGCACCTACACATGAAGCAGTATGCAGCACAGATGCACCTACATGAAGCATATGCGCACAGTTGGCTACACATGAAGTGACAGATGCCTACACATGCAGCATCAGCACTATGGCACCTGTGCAAAGTGGAAGCAGTATGCAGCACAGTATGACACCTGCACATGAAGCAGTATGCAGCACAGTAGGGCACCTACATGAAGCAGTATGCAGCACAGTATGGCACCTGCACATGAAGCAGTATGCAGCACAGATGGCACCTGCACATGAAGCAGTATGCAACACAGTATGGCACCTACACATGAAGCAGTATGCAGCACAGTATGGCACCTGCACATGAGGCAGTATGCAGCACAGTATGGCACCTACACATGAGGCAATATGCAGCACAGTATGGCACCTACACATGAAGCAATATGCAGCACAGTATGGCACCTGCACATGAAGCAGTATGCAGCACAGTATGGCACCTACACATGAAGCAGTATGAGCACAGTATGGCACCTGCACATGAAGCATATGCAGCACAGTATGGCACCACACATGAAGCAGTATGAGCACAGTATGGCACCTCACATGAAGCAGCATGCAGCACAGTATGGCACCTGCACATGAAGCAATATGCAGCACAGTATGGCACTTACACATGAAGCAGTATGAGCACAGTATGGCACCTACACATGAAGCAGCATGCAGCACAGTATGGCACCTACAGACATGAAGCAGCCTAATGACAGCACAGCATATGGCACCTACACATGAAGCAGTATGCAGCACAGTGTGGCACCTACACATGAAGCAAGCATGGCATACACGGGCACAGTATGGCACCTACACATGAAGCAGTATGCAGCACAGTGTGGCACCTACACATGAAGCAGTAAGCAGCACAGTGTGGCACCTACACATGAAGCAGTATGCAGCACAGTATGGCACCTGCACATGAAGCAGTATGCAGCACAGTATGGCACCTACACATGAAGCAGTATGCAGCACAGTGTGGCACCTACACATGAAGCAGTATGCAGCACAGTATGGCACCTACACATGAAGCAGTATGCAGCACAGTATGGCACCTGCACATGAAGCAGTATGCAGCACAGTTGGCACCTACACATGAAGCAGTATGCAGCACAGTATGGCACCTCACACATGAAGAGCACGTACATGCAGTAGCAGTATGGCACCTACACATGAAGCAGTATGCAGCACAGTATGGCACCTCACATGAAGCAGTATGCAGCACAGTATGGCACCTACACATGAAGCAGTATGCAGCACAGTATGGCACCTACACATGAAGCAGTATGCAGCACAGTATGGCACCTACACATGAAGCAGTATGCAGCACAGTATGGCACCTACACATGAAGCAGTATGAGCACAGTATGGCACCTACACATGAGAAGTCACAAGACAGATGCAGCACAATGTAATGAAGCACCCATTCCCCATGAAGCAGTATGCAGCACAGTATGGCACCTACACATGAAGCAGTATGCAGCACAGTATGGCACCTACACATGAAGCAATATGCAGCACAGTGTGGCACCTACACATAAAGCAGTATGCAGCACAGTGTGGCACCTACACATGAAGCAGTATGCAGCACAGTGTGGCACCTACACATGAAGCAGTATGCAACACAGTGTGGCACCTACACATGAAGCAGTATGCAGCACAGTATGGCACCTACACATGAAGCAGTATGCAGCACAGTATGGCACCTACACATGAAGCAGTATGCAGCACAGTATGGCACCTACACATGAAGAAACATCTTAAGTAATCGGAGAAAGTGACACGACTTGTTCCTGAGGTGAGGACCAAGAGCTGTAAGGAGAGGCTAACCCAATTGTATCTAATGATATCTAGAGGCTACAGGATACCATCTACTAGATAACAGTTGTACAATTCGCCCAAATTTTCGCATTTCTTCAACCCCTTGTTGTATATAAAGTACTTTGCCGTGGAACGCATAGAGACTATAGTAACACCCTGATGGCGGCCACAGAACAGCTGAATTATACTGACATCTTCTTTGAGATCCTCAACGGGTTATCTTAGGATTAAGATCCGTGTCAGGACGCAGTTCCTGAGTAGTCAGTCAATCAATCAATCAGCGTTGTTACGGTCATCACTGCCAGGAGTTCTTGTGCTCCCTGATCCTAATATCCAGACATCTCGCTTTTTTCCTTACAAATACTTTGTCACATCCCCAGCATGGTATGTGCACACTCCTGTGCTTGTCACACCTCCAACATGGTAATGTGCACACTCCTGTGCTTGTCACATCCCCAGCATGGTAGTGTGCACACTCCTGTGCTTGTCACACCTCCAACATGGTAGTGTGCACACTCCTGTGCTTGTCACACCTCCAACATGGTAGTGTGCACACTCCTGTGCTTGTCACATCCCCAGCATGGTAGTGTGCACACTCCTGTGCTTGTCACATCCCCAACATGGTAGTGTGCACACTCCTGTGCTTGTCACACCTCCAACATGGTAGTGTGCACACTGCTGTGCTTGTCACACCTCCAACATGGTAGTGTGCACACTCCTGTGCTTGTCACATCCCCAACATGGTAGTGACATCTGTGCTTGTCACACTCCAACATGGTGTGCACACTGTGCTTGTCACACCTCCAACATGGTAGTGTGCACACTCTGTGCTTGTCACACCTCCAACATGGTAGTGTGCACACTGCTGTGCTTGTCACACCTCCAACATGGTAGTGTGCACACTGCTGTGCTTGTCACACCTCCAACATGGTAGTGTGCACACTCCTGTGCTTGTCACACCTCCAACATGGTAGTGTGCACACTCTGTGCTTGTCACACCTCCAACATGGTAGTGTGCACACTCCTGTGCTTGTCACATCCAACATGGTAGTACACTGTGCTGTCAACCTCCAACATGGTAGTGCACACTCCTGTGCTTCACACCTCCAACATGGTAGTGTGCACACTGCTGTGCTTGTCACACCTCCAACATGGTAGTGTGCACACTCCTGTGCTTGTCACATCCTCCAACATGGTAGTGTGCACACTCTGTGCTTGTCACACCTCCAACATGGTAGTGTGCACACTCCTGTGCTTGTCACACCTCCAACATGGTAGTGTGCAACTCCTGTGCTTGTCACACCTCCAACATGGTAGGTGCACACTCCTGTGCTTGTCACACCTCCAACATGGTAGCGTGCACACTCTGTGCTTGTCACACCTCCAACATGGTAGTGTGCACACTCCTGTGCTTGTCACACCTCCAACATGGTAGGTGCACACTCCTGTGCTTGTCACACCTCCAACATGGTAGCGTGCACACTGCTGTGCTTGTCACACCTCCAACATGGTAGTGTGCACACTCCTGTGCTTGTCACACCTCCAACATGGTAGCGTGCACACTGCTGTGCTTGTCACACCTCCAACATGGTAGTGTGCACACTCCTGTGCTTGTCACACCTCCAACATGGTAGGTCACTCTGCTTGTCACACTCCAACAGTGTGACACTGCTTGTCACACTCCAACATGGTAGGTGCACACTGCTGTGCTTGTCACACCTCCAACATGGTAGTGTGCACACCTGTGCTTGTCACACCTCCAACATGGTAGCGTGCACACTGCTGTGCTTGTCACACCTCCAACATGGTAGTGTGCACACTCCTGTGCTTGTCACACCTCCAACATGGTAGCGTGCACACTGCTGTGCTTGTCACACCTCCAACATGGTAGCGTGCACACTCCTGTGCTTGTCACACCTCCAACATGGTAGTGTGCACACTCCTGTGCTTGTCACATCCCCAACATGGTAGTGTGCACACTGCTGTGCTTGTACACCTCCAACATGGTAGGTGCACACTGCTGTGCTTGTCACATCTCCAACATGGTAGTGTGCACACTCCTGTGCTTGTCACATCCTCCAACATGGTAGTGTGCACACTCTGTGCTTGTCACACCTCCAACATGGTAGTGTGCACACTCTGTGCTTGTCACATCCTCCAACATGGTAGGTGCACACTGCTGTGCTTGTCACATCCTCCAACATGGTAGTGTGCACACTGCTGTGCTTGTCACACCCCCAACATGGTAGGTGCACACTGCTGTGCTTGTCACACCTCCAACATGGTAGTGTGCACACTGCTGTGCTTGTCACACCTCCAACATGGTAGTGTGCACACTGCTGTGCTTGTCACACCTCCAACATGGTAGCGTGCACACTGCTGTGCTTGTCACACCTCCAACATGGTAGTGTGCACACTCCTGTGCTTGTCACACCTCCAACATGGTAGCGTGCACACTGCTGTGCTTGTCACACCTCCAACATGGTAGCGTGCACACTCCTGTGCTTGTCACACCTCCAACATGGTAGTGTGCACACTCCTGTGCTTGTCACACCTCCAACATGGTAGTGTGCACACTCCTGTGCTTGTCACACCTCCAACATGGTAGTGTGCACACTCCTGTGCTTGTCACACCTCCAACATGGTAGTGTGCACACTCCTGTGCTTGTCACATCCCCAACATGGTAGTGTGCACACTGCTGTGCTTGTCACACCTCCAACATGGTAGTGTGCACACTCCTGTGCTTGTCACACCTCCAACATGGTAGTGTGCACACTGGTGTGCTTGTCACACCTCCAACATGGTAGTGTGCACACTCCTGTGCTTGTCACACCTCCAACATGGTAGTGTGCACACTGCTGTGCTTGTCACACCTCCAACATGGTAGTGTGCACACTCCTGTGCTTGTCACATCCCCAACATGGTAGTGTGCACACTCCTGTGCTTGTCACACCTCCAACATGGTAGTGTGCACACTCCTGTGCTTGTCACACCTCCAACATGGTAGTGTGCACACTGCTGTGCTTGTCACACCTCCAACATGGTAGTGTGCACACTGCTGTGCTTGTCACACCTCCAACATGGTAGTGTGCACACTCCTGTGCTTGTCATCCTCCAACATGGTAGGTGCACCTGCTGTGCTTGTCACACTCAACATGGTAGCTTCACACTCATGTCTTGTCACCCATCTCCTACAGGTTGTCTACACTACTAATAGTTCTTGGTTTCCTACATTCTATACGTACTAAAACCTCTACGTTCTACTTACTACTATTTTATACTACTACTAACTACTCTCTACTACTACTACTACTACTATTACTACTACTACTACTACTACTACTACTACTACTACTACTACTACTACTACTACTACTACTACTACTACTATTATTACTATTACTACTACCACCGCCACCCTCCTCCTCTCGTTGCTTTCCACCTGACTCTCTCTCTCTCTCTCTCTCTCTCTCTCTCTCTCTATATATATATATATATATATATATATATGTTGTTAGTTAGGTTAGTATTAGGAGTGAAGGAGTCACTCATTGGGAAATGTTTCGTATAATAAAGTTTGTTTTCCTAGTCTTGTCGGTCTCACCAGACCAATTACCAATATTAGGTACAGGATTGTTGTAGTGGGTGGATGAGGCAGGTGCCAACAACAGTGTGGATGAGGCAGGTGCCAACAACAGTGTGGATGAGGTAGGTGCCAACAACAGTGTGGATGAGGCAGGTGCCAACAACAGTGTGGATGAGGCAGGTGCCAACAACAGTGTGGATGAGGCAGGTGCCAACAACAGTGTGGATGAGGCAGGTGCCAACAACACTGTGGATGAGGTAGGTGCCAACAACAGTGTGGATGAGGTAGGTGCCAACAACAGTGTGGATGAGGTAGGTGCCAACAACAGTGTGGATGAGGTAGGTGCCAATAACAGCGTGGATGAGGCAGGTGCCAATAACAGCGTGGATGAAGCAGGTTCTTCCTCATAGAGAGAAATCGTTACATTTGGCTGGTCAGAGTAGTTGTTGTGAGCTCGTTACTGTGGGAATCTCACCTGCCTAGGCTCTGTACCGGTCATTAGCGGCCCACGCTCAGGTCTTACCTGTTCGCTGGTAAAGGAACACAATGGTGGTCCCAGGTGGCGGTAGTGGTCTCAGGTGGGGGTGATGTTCCATTTGTTGTTGTTGGTGGTAGTGTTGTTGATGGTGTGATGGTGGTGGTGTGGTAGTGGTGGTGGTGGGTGTAGTAGCGGTGGTGGTAGTGGGGGAGAGTACCAGTGTTACCATCACACTCACACTTGCTCCTCACTCATTCTATCTCTTTAAACATTTTCTCTACGATCATCCCCTTTATATACAGTGATGATCTTTAATGGCTTGCTGGTACCTTCACCACCAACCATACTACCCAACCATCCAACACAACCAACCAACACAACCAACACAGCCAACTAATATAACCCACCAACAAAGCCAACCAAAACAAACCCACCAACACAACCAACCATCCAACACAACCAACCAACACAACCAACCAACACAACCAACCAACACAACCAACCAACACAGCCAACCAATACAACCAACCAAAACAAACAACCAACCATCCAACACAATCAACCAACACAACCAACCAATACAACCCACCAACACAGCCAACCAACCAACAAACACAACCCACCAGCACAACCAACCAACTAACACAACCAACACATCCAACACAACCAACCAACACATCCAACACAACGCACCAACACAACCAATACAACGCACCAACACAACAAATACAACCCATCAACACAACCAACACAACCCACCAACACAACCCGTCAACACAACCAGCACAACCCACCAACACAGCCAACACAACCCATCAACACAACCAACACAAGCCACCAACACAACACACCAACATAACCCATCTACACAACCCACCAACACAACCCATCAACACAACACAACACACCAACATAACCCATCAACACAACCCATCAACACAACCCACCAACACAACCCACCAACACAACCCACCAACACAACCCACCAACACAACCCACCAACACAACCCACCAACACAACCAACACACCCCACCAACGCAACCAACACAACCCACCAACACTACCAACACAACCCACCAACACATCCAACACAACCCATCAACACAACCAACACAACCCATCAACACAACCAACACAACCCACCAACACACTACCCATCAACACAACCCACCAACACATCCCACCAACACAACCCACCAACACAACCCACCAACACAACCCACCACACACCACACAACCTCACCAACACACCACACACAACACAACCAACCACCAACACACACCCACCACACACAACCCACCACACAACCACCAACACAGCTTGATCACACATCAGGTATCATAGCATCAGGCTTGGATTCATCACTCAGCATCAGGCTTGGATTCATCACTCAGCATCAGGCTTGGATTCATCACTTAGCATCAGGCTTGGATTCATCACTCAGCATCAGGCTTGGATTCATCACTTAGCATGAGGCTCGGATTCATCACTCAGCATCAGGCTTGGATTCATCACTCAGCATCAGGCTTGGATCCATCACTTAACTTCAGGCTTGGATTCATCACTTAGCATCAGGCTTGGATTCATCACTTAGCATCAGGCTTGGATTCATCATTTAGCATCAGGCTTGGATTCGTCACTTAGCATCAGGCTTGGATTCTTCACTTAGCATCAGGCTTGGATTCATCACTTAGCATCAGGCTTGGATTCATCACTTAGCATCAGGCTTGGATTCATCACTTAGCATCAGGCTTGGATTCATCACTTAGCATCAGGCTTGGATTCATCACTTAGCATCAGGCTTGGATTCATCACTTAGCATCAGGCTTGGATTCATCACTTAACACCAGGCTTGGATTCATCATTTAGCACCAGGCTTGGATTCATCACTTAGGATCAGGCTTGGATTCATCACTTAACATCAGGCTTGGATTCATCACTTAACATCAGGCTTGGATTCATCACTTAGCATCAGGCTTGGATTCATCACTTACATCAGGCTTGGATTCATCACTTAACATCAGGCTTGGATTCATCACTTAACATCAGGCTTGGATTCATCACTTAACATCAGGCTTGGATTCATCACTTAACATCAGGCTTGGATTCATCACTTAACATCAGGCTTGGATTCATCACTTAACATCAGGCTTGGATTCATCACTTAGCATCAGGCTTGGATTCATCACTTAACATCAGGCTTGGATTCATCACTTAACATCAGGCTTGGATTCATCACTTAACATCAGGCTTGGATTCATCACTTAGCATCAGGCTTGGATTCATCACTTAACATCAGGCTTTGATTCATCACTTAACATCAGGCTTGGATTCATCACTTAACATCAGGCTTGGATTCATCACTTAACATCAGGCTTGGATTCATCACTTAGCATCAGGCTTGGATTCATCACTTAACATCAGGCTTGGATTCATCACTTAACATCAGGCTTGGATTCATCACTTAACATCAGGCTTGGATTCATCACTTAACATCAGGCTTGGATTCATCATTTAGCACCAGGCTTGGATTCATCACTTAGCATCAGGCTTGGATTCATCACTTAACATCAGGCTTGGATTCATCACTTAACACCAGGCTTGGATTCATCATTTAGCACCAGGCTTGGATTCATCACTTAGCATCAGGCTTGGATTCATCACTTAACATCAGGCTTGGATTCATCACTTAACATCAGGCTTGGATTCATCACTTAGCATCAGGCTTGGATTCATCACTTAACATCAGGCTTGGATTCATCACTTAACATCAGGCTTGGATTCATCACTTAACATCAGGCTTGGATTCATCACTTAACATCAGCCTTGGATTCATCACTTAGCATCAGGCTTGGATTCATCACTTAACATCAGGCTTGGATTCATCACTTAACATCAGGCTTGGATTCATCACTTAACATCAGGCTTGGATTCATCACTTAACATCAGGCTTGGATTCATCACTTAGCATCAGGCTTGGATTCATCACTTATCAGGCTTGGATTCATCACTTAACATCAGGCTTGGATTCATCACTTAACATCAGGCTTGGATTCATCACTTAACATCAGGCTTGGATTCATCACTTACATCAGGCTTGGATTCATCACTTATCAGGCTTGGATTCATCACTTAACATCAGGCTTGGATTCATCACTTAGCATCAGGCTTGGATTCATCACTTAACATCAGGCTTGGATTCACCACTTAGCATCAGGCTTGGATTCATCACTTAACATCAGGCTTGGATTCATCACTTAACATCAGGCTTGGATTCATCACTTAACATCAGGCTTGGATTCATCACTTAGCATCAGGCTTGGATTCATCACTTAACATCAGGCTTGGATTCATCACTTAACATCAGGCTTGGATTCATCACTTAACATCAGGCTTGGATTCATCACTTAGCATCAGGCTTGGATTCATCACTTAGCATCAGGCTTGGATTCATCACTTAACATCAGGCTTGGATTCATCACTTAGCATCAGCCTTGGATTCATCACTTAGCATCAGGCTTGGATTCATCACTTAACATCAGGCTTGGATTCATCACTTAACATCAGGCTTGGATTCATCACTAACATCAGGCTTGGATTCATCACTTAACATCAGGCTTGGATTCATCACTTAACATCAGGCTTGGATTCATCACTTAACATCAGGCTTGGATTCATCACTAACATCAGGCTTGGATTCATCACTTAACATCAGGCTTGGATTCATCACTTAACATCAGGCTTGGATTCATCACTTAACATCAGGCTTGGATTCATCACTTAACATCAGGCTTGGATTCATCACTTAACATCAGGCTTGGATTCATCACTTAGCATCAGGCTTGGATTCATCACTTACAATTACTTGACATTTTTGCATTACATTATTTTCTTCAATTCCCTTTAATTTTATTAACGTTAAAATGGAGACAAGATATGAGGTGAGTGTCTCTTAGTGTTTATATATGAGGTGAGTCTCTCTTAGTGTTTATATATGAGGTGAGTCTCTCTCTTAGTGTTTATATATGAGGTGAGTCTCTCTTAGTGTTTATATATGAGGTGAGTCTCTTAGTGTTTATATATGAGGTGAGTCTCTCTTAGTGTTTATATATGAGGTGAGTCTCTCTTAGTGTTTATATATGAGGTGAGTCTCTCTTAGTGTTTATATATGAGGTGAGTCTCTCTTAGTGTTTATATATGAGGTGAGTCTCTCTTAGTGTTTATATATGAGGTGAGTCTCTCTAGTGTTTATATATGAGGTGAGTCTCTCTTAGTGTTTATATATGAGGTGAGTCTCTTAGTGTTTATATATGAGGTGAGTCTCTCTAGTGTTTATATATGAGGTGAGTCTCTCTTAGTGTTTATATATGAGGTGAGTCTTCTTAGTGTTTATATATAGGTGAGTCTCTCTTAGTGTTTATATATGAGGTGAGTCTCTCTTAGTGTTTATATATGAGGTGAGTCTCTCTTAGTGTTTATATATGAGGTGAGTCTCTCTTAGTGTTTATATATGAGGTGAGTCTCTCTTAGTGTTTATATATGAGGTGAGTCTCTTAGTGTTTATATATGAGGTGAGTCTCTTAGTGTTTATATATGAGGTGAGTCTTTCTTAGTGTTTATATATGAGGTGAGTCTCTCTTAGTGTTTATATATGAGGTGAGTCTCTCTTAGTGTTAATATATGAGGTGAGTCTCTCTTAGTGTTAATATATATACATCGTCAGGTGAGTTTAATTTGGTCTCTCTTTTTGTAGATTAATTTTTTGTTTTGCTGGCAGATGTTGCATCATGTATGTTGCAGCAAACATCCTGCAAATATATCAACGCATAACTAAATTTCATCACACATGATGTGATTCTCAAAGACACATGATGTTCAATGTGATTATTTTGGCCACTCACTACGCTATAATCACGGACACTGCAGCTAGACTTGCTTGTTGCAGACGTGTCCGTTGCTCGATTGCTAGCGCATGCAGCTCACACATTGAGGTCCGTGATTCGATCCCCAGTACGGGCCGAAACATTAGGGCGTGTTAAGACACCTGCTGTCCCTATTCACCTAGCAGTAAGTAGGTACCTGGGTGTTAGCCGAGTGGTATGGCTCGCATCCCGGGGACGAAATTAATCTAATTTGCCCGAAATGCCTTCATAACAAGAGGCTTTCTATATAGTATGTCATTATCTCTCTTTCCTTTTCTCTCTCTCTCTCTCTCTCTCTCTCTCTCTCTCTCTCTCTCTCTCTATATATATATATATATATATATATATATATATATATATATATATATATATATATATATATATATATATATATATATATGATTATTTATTAATAAGAAAGTATATTATTAGTGGTGTAGCCTATAAGTTATTTTCCACATGTTGTGTTATAAAAGTGAAGTCTGAAAGGCACACATAAACTAGGGTGTGCACTTACATAAGTGAGAAGTTCGAGTTGTCCACATGTTGCTGCTCCATGCTGCTCCCTGCTGCCTATGCGCTCATGCTGCCCCCATGCTGGAATCACGAGGTTTCCTGCTAAATACTCTCTCTGGGAGTGTTGAAGTGACCCATTCAGCTCTCATCATTCTGGGGATTAAGTGACGTGTTCACTGCATCACTTCTCTCTGGGAGTGTTGAAGTGACTATTCAACTCATCACTTCTCTCTGGGGGTATTGAAGTGACTGTTCAACCCATCACTTCTCTCTGGGGGGTATTGAAGTGACTATTCAACTCATCACTTCTCTCTGGGGTATTGAAGTGACTGTTCAACTCATCACTTCTCTGGGGGTATTGAAGTGACTTTCAACTCATCACTTCTCTGGGGTGTTGAAGTGACTGTTCAACTCATCACTTCTCTCTGGGAGTGTTGAAGTGACTGTTCAACCCATCACTTCTCTCTGGGAGTATTGAAGTGACTGTTCAACTCATCACTTCTCTCTGGTGGGTATCGAAGTGACTGTTCAACTCATCACTTCTCTCTGGGAGTGTTGAAGTGACTGTTCAACCCATCACTTCTCTCTGGGGGTATTGAAGTGACTGTTCAACCATCACTTCTCTCTGGAGTGTTGAAGTGACTGTTCAACTCATCACTTCTCTCTGGTGGGTATCGAAGTGACTGTTCAACTCATCACTTCTCTCTGGGAGTATTCAAGTGACTGTTCAACCCATCACTTCTCTCTGGGGGTATTGAAGTGACTGTTCAACCCATCACTTCTCTCTGGTGGGTATTGAAGTGACTGTTCAACCCATCACTTCTCTCTGGGGTATTGAAGTGACTGTTCAACCCATCACTTCTCTCTGGGGGTATTGAAGTGACTGTTCAACCCATCACTTCTCCTGGGGGTATTGAAGTGACTGTTCAACCATCACTTCTCTCTGGGGGTATTGAAGTGACTGTTCAACCCATCACTTCTCTCTGGGGGATTTGAATCACTTTTCAACTCATCACTTCTCTCTGGGAGTGTTGAAGTGACTGTTCAACTCATCACTTCTCTCTGGGAGTGTTGAAGTGACTGTTCAACCCATCACTTCTCTCTGGGGGTATTGAAGTGACTGTTCAACTCATCACTTCTCTCTGGGAGTGTTGAAGTGACTGTTCAACCCATCACTTCTCTCTGGGGGTATTGAAGTGACTGTTCAACCCATCACTTCTCTCTGGGGTATTGAAGTGACTGTTCAACCCATCACTTCTCTCTGGGGGTATTGAAGTGACTGTTCAACCCATCACTTCTCTCTGGGGGGTATTGAAGTGACTGTTCAACTCATCACTTCTGTCTGGGAGTGTTGAAGTGACTGTTCAACCCATCACTTATCTCTGGGGGGTATTGAAGTGACTGTTCAACCCATCACTTCTCTCTGGGGGTATTGAAGTGACTGTTCAACCCATCACTTCTCTCTGGGGGTATTGAAGTGACTGTTCAACCTATCACTTCTCTCTGGGGGTATTGAAGTGACTGTTCAACCCATCACTTCTCTCTGGGGGTATTGAAGTGACTGTTCAACCCATCACTTCTCTCTGGGGTATTGAAGTGACTGTTCAACTCATCACTTCTGTCTGGGAGTGTTGAAGTGACTGTTCAACCCATCACTTATCTCTGGGGTATTAAGTGACTGTTCAACCCATCACTTCTCTCTGGGGTATTGAAGTGACTGTTCAACCCATCACTTCTCTCTGGGGTATTGAAGTGACTGTTCAACCTATCACTTCTCTCTGGGGTATTGAAGTGACTGTTCAACCCATCACTTCTCTCTGGGGGGTATTGAAGTGACTGTTCAACCCATCACTTCTCTCTGGGAGTATTGAAGTGACTGTTCAACCCATCACTTCTCTCTGGGGGGTATTGAAGTGACTGTTCAACCCATCACTTCTCTCTGGTGGGTATCGAAGTGACTGTTCAACTCATCACTTCTCTCTGGGAGTATTCAAGTGACTGTTCAACCCATCACTTCTCTCTGGGGGTATTGAAGTGACTGTTCAACCCATCACTTCTCTCTGGGAGTGTTGAAGTGACTGTTCAACCCATCACTTCTCTCTGGGGGGTATTGAAGTGACTGTTCAACCCATCACTTCTCTCTGGGGGGTATTGAAGTGACTGTTCAACCCATCACTTCTCTTGCTTTTTCAGAAGTAGTTGTAGTTGACTATTGAGTTGTGTTTGTTTACCTCCGGTGGTAAGGACGTGCTGGAGAAAGATGGGATGGTAAACATGGGATAAAATACCGACAAGTTGATGATTAAGACACATGTGCAACACCTGGGTGTCTTTAGTGTCGAAACGTTTCTCCTACACAGTAGACTTCTTCAGTCAGTTGCAGAGGCAGCAGGTGTAGTAGTGAAGTGAGGAGGTGTGGTCAGTCCCTCAACCTGGAGAAGAGTTCAGCTGCTGGGACTGAACTCTTCTCTAGGCTGAGGGACTGACCACCTCATATCTCCAAGGTTGAGGGACTGACCACCTCATATCTCCAAGGTTGAGGGACTGACCACCTCATATCTCCAAGGTTGAGGGACTGACCACCTCATATCTCCAAGGTTGAGGGACTGATTATATCATCTTCATTTCAATACTACACCTGCTGCCTCTGCATTTGACTGAAGAAGTCTACTGTGTAGTCGAAACGTTTCAACAATAATGACAGTCAAGTGTTGCACATGTCTTAGTCGTCAGTAAGATGGGACCTGGATGAATGGTTCACAGAACCAACAAGTTGATAAATTAGACACATATGCAACACTTGGGTATCTTTATTGAGGAAACGTTTCGCCACACAGTGGCTTCATCAGTCCATACAAAGGAGAATCGTGAAGAACAGGAGGAGTTTGAGGTGGCCAGTCCCTCAGCCTTGAGTCTATGTAGTCAGTCCATCAATCTTGACTTAATGCTAAGCTGATACATTCTCTTGAGCCAAGTTTCAAGATATAGTTTGATATAAGCTTGACAGTTGTCAGTTACTATTACAGTTACTTTTTTTTAATCTAAAAGTTCATTTATAATTACTAAACAAATTGTAATTAATTACGTTCATCTTGAATTACAGTTACTGCAAGCCTTCCCAGCAGTAACAGCCTGGCTGACCAGGTCGTCAGCCAGGCTGCCTCGTCTGGGACTGGTTCTCTACAGGCTCTTTTAAAAGCTTTGTATATTTTAATATTAATTATTTCATTTTTTTTATTATGTCAAAAGTGATATGAAATCGTCTGCCAGTAAAGAATATACCAGTTTGGTTGGTCGTAACAGTCGTCATATTTGTGGCTCTTGTATAGCGGCAGTTATAACAAATAACGTTTTATTTGCAGTGTTATTTTCTTCAATTTCACAAAAGTGGCATTACAAAATTGCTGCAAAAATTTGACGTTATATGCGGCAATAAAGTGAGTTTTTCATCTCTCATAATGGAGGTTTTTATGGGTAATTTTTTTTTTAATTTGTATTCGGTGATAAATTATTGTTGTGTTACGTTGTTTTATATACAATAGTTTGAAGGCTAAGTCATCAGGCTGACTTATGAAGTCAGTTTGACCTTGAGTTCAAGGTCATAATGACCTGATCTGTGTCTTGTGCTTGTTTAAGACGACTCGCGGTGGTTTTCTAACTCGTTACCTGGAACTGACAATTAAAATGTGAAGGATATTGTAGTTTTGTGAAAATATCTTTGGTAATTTTACACTCGCCTTTTAGAAAATCGGAAGCGCAAACTGTATTGTCGTTAAGAAGACACCAGTTCGACCCGTCTCTCTTTGTGTCAGTGAACGAGGTAGTTCTTGCAGCGAGGTTACGGTCACCTTAAGAGCAAGACGAATCTCCCTTTCTATGGATGTTTGATCTTCCTTGTTAGTAAAGTCGCTTTCAGCAACATTAATGAAGCTGTCACAACCTCCACCAGTGTTCACTGCCTTGTGTAACACAGTCACAGACGGAGAGAAATCCCAGGTGGAGGTCGTAACAAGGTACACGTGGGTGAAACTGGGAGGTGTTTAACCACTCTCATCAACAAACACAGCTAAGCCACCTGCAGAATACCGTGCGTCCAGCATAGAATCTCTCATGGCCATCTGACGTGATGGTCATGTCAGGTTTGACTTGAAAAATGACAGATGTGGAAGAAAACATTATGAAACATCGTGAGTTATGACAACCAACACAACTAACTACCCAGAACCAAGGTAGCTGGTCGTTGAACTACTACTACTACTACTACTACTACTACTGCTTCTATTACTACTACTACTACAATTACTATCACGACTACTGTTGTTACTACTCTGCCAATATAACATGTTAAATAAAACCGACAATAAAGACAACCAGGTGTTGCACAGGTCTTGTAAAATACCGTTACATAGTCGTTACCCTGTGTAAACACCTGTGTAAACACCTGTGTAAACACAGTCTGCGTTACTGCAACTCGTGTGTCCATCGTTTAAAAGTGGTCGGTATTCCCCCATTCCATTGCAAAGTGGTCGTTAGTTGAGGGGCGAGAGCAGGAACTGAGAGGTACTACTGACTGAGTGATGGTGAATGTGCTACCTCTGTGCTCACTCTGCTGACACCTGCCAGGCAGCGTGTCGCATTTACCGAAAGGAGGATTGAGTCTAAACTGCAAATTATGTAATAATAATAGTAATAATAATATATAAATAATAATAATTATAATTATTATTATCATAAAAATTATTACATTTGTGCACATAAAAAAAAGAGAAACTGAAAAATAATCCTCTAATGAGGCTTCAAAAATGCACAAAATTGTGCATTTTTTAAAATTTTCTGACGAGAATGTGTTGGTGATTATTATTGATGATGAATGTAATGGAAAACTCCACAATATCTCACTAAGTAATAATTATTATCAGAGTTCAGAGAGAGAGAGAGAGAGAGAGAGAGAGAGAAGGAGAGAGAGGGAGAAAATGAACGAAGATTTTATTCGCGATAATTTCATAAAATTTTGTAGGATGAGGAAGACTGGGTAGAGTAGAGCGAGGATAGCGGCGTTTACCGCGCTAATACCATCGAACCGTACCTATTCATTTGCGTTTTCCTTTACACACGAACGCGGAGGCAGGCAGCGGGTGAGCTCCCGATTGGCTGATCCGGAGCGGTGCTGCGTGACGTCAGGCAGGGAGGAAGGGACATCCAGCGCGGTGATTGGTGGAAAGCGGCCTCGTAAATACCAATGGGATACCTCTCATTTGCAAGAGGGAACGCAGCCCCTCGCGGAACACCGTTAACCACGTCTGTCTTTCGTGATCGCGCGAAGTTTTCTTCAGCCGCGCTACAGATATTTCTTTGCGATTTTTTTAATACGGGGACGTATATTTTTGTGCCCGAGTTCCGATAATGTGGCCGATATTGATGTTTGTCTTTTGTGGGACAACTTCTTGTTGCTTGTAGTTGAGGTTCTCTGGAAGAGCAAGACCGATGCTGTCAGTTCTTGAAGACCGATGCTGTCAGTTCTTGAAGACCGATGCTGTCAGTTCTTGAAGACTGGTGCTGCCAGTTCTTGAAGACTGGTGCTGCCAGTTCTTGAAGACTGGTACTGTCAGTTCTTGAAGACTCGTACTGTCAGTTCTTGAAGACTGGTGCTGCCAGTTCTTGAAGACTGGTGCTGCCAGTTCTTGAAGACTGGTGCTGTCAGTTCTTGAAGACCGATGCTGTCAGTTCTTGAAGACCGATGCTGTCAGTTCTTGAAGACTGGTGCTGTCAGTTCTTGAAGATTGGTGCTGCCAGTTCTTGAAGACTGGTACTGTCAGTTCTTGAAGACTGGTGCTGTCAGTTCTTGAAGACTGGTGCTGTCAGTTCTTGAAGACTGGTGCTGTCAGTTCTTGAAGACTGGTGCTGCCAGTTCTTGAAGACTGGTGCTGCCAGTTCTTGAAGACTGGTGCTGCCAGTTCTTGAAGACTGGTGCTGTCAGTTCTTGAAGACTGGTGCTGTCAGTTCTTGAAGACTGGTGCTGTCAGTTCTTGAAGACTGGTGCTGAGCTGTTCAGTTCTTGAAGACTGGTGCTGTCAGTTCTTGAAGACTGGTGCTGTCAGTTCTTGAAGACTGGGCTGTCAGTTCTTGAAGACTGGTCTGTCAGTTCTTGAAGACTGGTGTAGTTCTGAAGACTAGTGTGCAGTTCTGAAGACTGGTACTGTCAGTTCTTGAAGACTGGGGCTGTCAGTTCTTGAAGACTGGTACTGTCAGTTCTTGAAGACTGGTACTGTCAGTTCTTGAAGACTAGTGCTGTCAGTTCTTGAAGACTGGTACTGTCAGTTCTTCAAGACTGGTGCTGTCAGTTCATGAAGACTGGTGGTGCCAGTTCTTGAAGACTGGTACTGTCAGTTCTTAAAGACAGGGGCTGTCAGTTCTTGAAGACTGGTACTGTCAGTTCTTGAAGACTGGTACTGTCAGTTCTTGAAGACTAGTGCTGTCAGTTCTTGAAGACTGGTACTGTCAGTTCTTGAAGACTGGTGCTGTCAGTTCTTCAAGACTGGTACTGTCAGTTCTTCAAGACTGGTGCTGTCAGTTTTTGAAAACTGGTGCGGTCAGTTCTTAAAGACTGGTGCTGCCAGTTCTTGAAGACTGGTGCTGTCAGTTCTTGAAGACTGGTGATGCCAGTTCTTGAAGACTGGTGCTGTCAGTTCTTGAAGACTGGTGCTGTCAGTTTTTGAAGACTGGTGCTGTCACTTCTTAAAGACTGATGCTGTCAGTTCTTGAAGACTGGTGCTGTCAGTTCTTGAAGACTGGTACTGTCAGTTCTTCAAGACTGGTGCTGTCAGTTCTTCAAGACTGGTGCTGTCAGTTCTTGAAGATTGGTACTGTCAGTTCTTGAAGACTGGTGCTGTCAGTTCTTGAAGGCTGATACTGTCAGTTCTTGATGACAGTGTCAGCCCTTGAAGGCAGTGTCAGTCCTTGAAGACAGTATCTGCCCTTGAAGATAGTATCAGCCATTGAAGACAGTGGCAGCCCTCGAAGATAGTGTCACATCTTGAAGATAGTGTCAGCCACTGAAGATAGTATCAGCCCTTGAAGACAGTGTCAGCCCTTGAAGATAGTATCAACCCTTGAAGACAGTGTCAGCCCTTGAAGACAGTGTCAGACTTTGAAGATAGTGACAGCCCTTGAAGACATTGTCTGCCCTTGAAGATTGTCAACCCTTGAAGACAGTGTCAGCTCTTGAAGACAGTGTCAATGTCATCCTTTGAATACAGTGTCAGCCCTTGAAGACAGTATCAGCCCTTGAAGACAATGTCAATTCTTGAAGACAGTGTCATCCCTTGAAGACAGTGTCAGCACTTGAAGACAGTGTCAGCCTTTGAAGACAGTGTCACCCCTTGAAGATAGTATCAGCCCTTGAAGACAATGTCAGCCTTTGAAAGATAGTGTCAGCCTTTGAAGACAGTGTTAGTCCTTGACGAGTGTCAGCCCTTGAAGACAGTGTCAGCCCAGGAAGCCAAGACAAGGTTGCTATTGTTGTTGGTACACAGTACGAGAAGGATATTGTCACCATGGTCAACAGCCAGTCACTAATGAAGCCAGTGAGACAATGCTATCCTTCCTCTTATCCTACCTTCATCTTATCCTGCCTTCCTCTTATCCTACCTTCCTCTTATCCTGCCTTCCTCTTATCCTACCTTCCTCTTATCCTGCCTTCCTCTTATCCTCCTTCCTCTTATCCTGCCTTCCTCTTATCCTGCCTCCCTCTTATCCTAGCTTCCTCTTATCCTGCTCCCTCTTATCCTACCTTCTCTTATCCTACCTTCCTCTTATCCTACTCCTTCCTCTTATCCTGCCTTCCTCTTATCCTGCCTCCTCTTATCCTGCCTTCCTCTTATCCTGCCTTCCTCTTATCCTACCTTCCTCTTATCCTGCCTTCCTCTTATCCTGCCTCCCTCTTATCCTGCCTTCCTCTTATCCTGCCTCCCTCTTATCCTGCCTCCCTCTTATCCTGCCTCCCTCTTATCCTGCCTTCCTCTCATCCTGCATCCTCTTATCCTGCATCCTCTTATCCTGCCTCCTCTTATTCTGCCTTCCCTTATCTGTCCTCTTCCTCCTCCTCTTATCCTGCCTTCCTCTTATCCTGCCTTCCTCTTATCTGCCTTCCTCTTATCCTGCCTCCTCTTATCCTGCCTTCCTCTTATCCTGCCTCCTCTTATCCTGCCTCCTCTTATCCTGCCTCCTCTTATCCTGCCTTCCTCTTATCCTGCCTCTCTCTATCCTCTCCTCTCCTCTTATCCTGCTCCTTCCTCTCTTATCCTGCCTTCCTCTTATCCTGCCTCCCTCTTATCCTGCCTCCCTCTTATCCTGCCTCCCTCTTATCCTGCCTTCCTCTTATCCTGCCTCCCTCTTATCCTGCCTCCCTCTTATCCTGCCTCCCTCTTATCCTGCCTCCTCTTATCCTGCCTCCCTCTTATCCTGCTTTCCTCTTATCCTGCCTTCCTCTTATCCTGCCTCCCTCTTATCATGCATCCCTCTTATCCTGCCTCCCTCTTATCCTGCCTCCCTCTTATCCTGCCTCCCTCTTATCCTGCCTTCCTCTTATCCTGCCTTCCTCTTATCCTGCCTTTCTACTATATTACCTCCGTGTTATCCTGCCTGTGTTATCCTGCCTGTGTTATCTTGTCTGCTTGTCATGGTACTTCCTGGTCTTCCTGCCAGAGTCATAGAACTCATCCCTAGTTTAATAGCCACCCCAGCAGTGTGTGTGTACTCACCTAATTGTGCTCAATTAATGTGGTTGCAGGGGTCGATCCACAGCTCCTGGCCCCGCCTCTTCCCTGGTCGCTACTAGGTCACTCTCCCTGCTCCATGAGCTTTATCATATCTCTTCTTAAAGCTGTGTATGGATCCTGCCTCCACTACCTCACTTTCCAGACTTCCACTTCCTGACAACTCTATGACTGAAGAAATACTTCCTAACATCCCTTGACTCATCTGAGTTTTAACTTCCAATTGTGATCCCTTGTTGCTGTGTAACATTTCTGGAACATCTTGTCTCTGTCCACCTTGTCAATTCTCTCAGTATTTTATATGCCGTTATCATATCCCCCTTGTCCCTCCTGTTCTACAGTGTCGTTAGGTCGAGTTCCCTTAACCTCTCCTCGTAGGACTTGCCCCCTTAGCTCCGGGACTAAATCGCGTTGCAAACCTTTGCACTTTCTCTAGTTTCTGACGTCCTTGCCAGGTGTGAGTTCCAAACTGGTGCTGCATACTCCAATATGGGCCTGACGTACACGGTGTACAGGGTCCTGAACGACTCCTTTCTGAGATGTGGAATGCTATTCTTAGGTTCGCTAGTCGCCCTATGTTGCAGCAATTATTTGACTGATGTGCGCCTCAGATGTGCTGGTATTATACACATCCCAAGAACCTTTTCCTTGAGTGAGGTTTGTAGTCTTTGGCCCCCTAGACTGTACTCTGTGTGCGGTCTTCTTTGCCTTCCCCGATCTTCATGACTTTGCACTTGGTGGGGTTGAACTCCATTAGCCAGTTGCTGGACCAGGCCTGCAGCCTGTTCAAATCCCTCTGTAGTCCTGCCTTATCCTCCTCCGACTGAATTCTCCTCATTAACTTCACATCGTATGCAAACAGGGACACTTCTGAGTCTATTCCTTCGTCATATCATTCACATATACCAGAAACAGCACCGGTCCAAGGACTTACTCCTGTGGAACCCCGCTCATCACAGGCGCCCACTCTGACACCTCGTCACGTACCATGACTCGCTGATGCCTTCGCGTCAGGTATTCTCTGATCCATTGCAGTGCCTTCCCTGTTATCCCTGCCTGGTCCTCCAGCTTTTGCACTATTCTCTTGTGTGGAACTGTGTCAAAAGCCTTCTTACAGTCCAAGAAAACGCAATCTTCCCACCCCTCTCTTTCTTGTCTTACTGCTGTCACCCTGTCATAGAACTCCAATAGGTTTGTGACACAGGATTTCCCGTCTCTGAATCCTTGCTGGTTGTCGTTGATAAGCTCATTCCTTTCTAGGTGGTCCACCACTCTTCTGATAATCTTCTCCATGACTTTGCATACTATACATGTCAGTGACACTGGTCTGTAGTTTAATGCTGCGGATCTATATCCTTTTTTAAAAATATTGGGACTACATTTGCTGTTTTCCATACCTCAGGTAGTCGCCCTGTTTCGATAGATGTGTTGAAGATTGTTGTTAGTGGTACACAGCGCCTCTTCTCTCTCTCTCACGACCCATGGAGAGATGTTATATGGCCCCATCGCCTTTGAGATATCTAGTTCTCTTAGCAGCCTCTTCACCTCCTCCTCAGTTGTATGTATCGTGTCCAACACTTGATGGTGTATCCCACCTCTCCGTCTTTCTGGAGTCCCTTCTGTCTCCACTGTGAATACTTCTTTGAATCTCATGTTGAGTTCCTAACATACTTCAAAGTCGTTTCTTGTAAACTTCCCTCCTTCCTTCCTTAGCCTGATTACCTGGTCCTTGACTGTTTTTCCTCCTGATGTGGCTGTACAACAGCTTAGGGTCAGACTTGGATATCGCTTCTATGTCATTTTCGTATTGTCGTTGGGCCTTCCTCCTTACATGTGCATATTAATTTCTTGCTATTCGATTACTCTCCTTATTCTCCTGGGTCCTTTGCCTTCTATACTTCTTCCATTCTTTAGTGCACTTGGATTTAGCCTCTGTACACCTTTGGGTGAACCAAGAGCTCGTCCTGGTCTTGTCATTATTTTTGTTGCCCTTGGGTACAAACCTCTTCTCCGATTCCTTGCATATTGTTGTCGCATATTACATTATCTCATTTACTGATTTCCCTGCCAGTTTTCTGTCCCCACTGAACCTCATGCAGGGAATTCCTCATGCCTGTGTAGTCCCCTCTCTTGTAGTTTGGCTTCATTCGTCCTGCCCTTCCTGTTTTCCTCTCCACTTGTAACTCTACTATGTATTCAAAGGTCAGAACCACGTGGTCAGTGGCCCCGAGGGATCTTTCATATATAATGTTCTCAATATCTACACTACTCAAAGTGAATACTAGGTCCAGTCTTGCTGGTTCGTTCTCTCTTCTCTCTCTGGTAGTGTCCCTTACGTGTTGGTGCATGAGACTTTCCAGTACCACCTCCATCATCTTACCCCTCAACGTTTCTCTGCCCTCATGTGGCTCCAGGTTTTCCCAGTCGATTTTTTTGTACGTGAAGTCACCCACAACCAGTAGCTTTGTCTTGCCAACATGGGCCCTTCTGGTCACTTCAGCCAGTGTGTCAACCATCTCTCTGTTACTCTCATCAACTTCTTGTCTTGACCTCCTGCTATTCTGCAGTCATCACCTTGGGACCTCCAGACTGAAGTGTTCCTATTATGTAGTCTCTTGCTTCTTCTCTGTCTCTTCTCTCCAGCTCATCAAAATCCCTTTGATTTTTGATGAGCAGTGCCCTCCTCCACTCCCTCTGTTCCCTCTGTCTTTCCTCATGATCTGATAACCAGTTGGAAAGATAGCGTCTGTTATCATTCCTGTGAGCTTGGTCTCTGTGAGAGCTATGATGTATGTGTGTGTGTACACTCACCAATATATTCTCACAGAATTAGGTTTACGAGGGTTGAGTTTCAGCTCCTAGCCCCGCTTCTTCAACTACAATCATCGGCATTATTGGTTCCTGTCCTCGTAAGCCTTGCCGTACATACTCTTGGAACTATGTATTGAGTTGGTTTCTACCACTTCATTATCTTTGTTTACCAGCCTCTTGAGACTGAAAAAGTATTTCCTAGCATCCCTGTGGATCACCTGATCTTTTAGTTTCCATCTAAGACCTCTCGTTCCCGTATCTCTCTCATTTCAAAAGTCTGTCCTTATCAGCTGTGTTAAAGTCTCTGAGTATCTTGTATGTCGTAATAATTTCTCCCCTAATCTTTCTTTCTTTCTAAATTCATTAGTTTCAGTTTCTTTAGTCTCTCTTCACAACTCAATTCCCTCAGCTCTGGGATTAGTCTTGTTGCAAACCTTTGAAGCTTTTCCAGTTTTCGTATATGGTTGATCCATGCTGGTGCTGCATACTCCATGATAGGCCTAACATATTTCGTGTAGAGAGTCTTAAAAAGAATATTAAAGTTTGTGAAGGCAGTTCTGAGATTATCTATCCTCTACATGCTACGAATGGTTTTCGATTTATGTGCACCTCTAGCGATATGTTGAGTGTAATGTTTACCCCAAGAGGTTTCTCCTTGAGAGATATCTGTAGCTACTCGCTTCTCATGTTGTATTCCGTCTCTGATCGCTTCTCTCCATCCCCAGTTTTCATGACCTAGCACTTGCTAGTGTTAAACTCCAGTAGCCACTTGTCTGAACATTCTTATAGTTGGTCCAACTCCACCAGTAACTTCTCTCTATTCTCTTCAGTTTGTATTCGCCTCATTAGTTTTACATCACTAAACAATAAGACATAAAAGTCAATCCACTCTGGCAGGTCATTTACGTATATTAAGAATAATAAAGGTCCTTGAACTGACCCTTGGGGAACCCCACTTGTTACACTTCCCGATCCTGAAACATCATCCTCTGGCATCTGTTCGTTAGGTATTGCTTGATCCACTCTAGGACTTCCTCATATTACTGCTTTCATTTGTAAAACAGTCTGTGTTGTGGTACAGTATCAGAGGCTTTCTTATTGGCCAAGAATGTGCAGTCAACCCATCCTTGTCTTTCTTGTTTGGTTTCTTTATTCTGTCGTAGACTTCGGGTATGTTAGTGAGGCAAGACTTACCCTTCCTAAATCCGTGCTGGCTCTCTGTAAAAATATCTTGCCTCTCTAGATACTCAACCACTGTTTTCCTGATTATTTTTCCGATACTTTGTACATATACATGTCAGTGATACTGGCCTATAATTCACTGCCTCTTGTGTGTCCCTCTGCATGGATATTGGGATCACGTTTGCATTTTTCCGGCTGTCTGGTACGTTTCCCGTCTCCAGGGACAGGTTGGGCGTCGTTGTTATAGGTTCACTCAGTTCTTACTCCTCTCCTTCTTTCAATAACCATGATGATACGCTGTCAGGCCCCAGGGCTTTCCATGTGTCTGACTCTTTTAGTAGATTCATTACTTCTTCCATGTTTACATAAATTCTATCCAGTATATGCTGATTATCCCTTTCAACCCTGCATTCTGGCACTATCCTTGTTACCTCAGTAAATTCCACCTTAATTCCTTGCAAATTTCTCTGTCTTCTTCTGTGAGTTCTTTTCTCTCCATCTTCAGCCTCATTACTTGGTCTTTCACAGTCATCTTCCTCCTTGTGTTATTGTGTTGTAGTAGCGGCTCTGAGTTGCACTTGTTGCTATCTTCTTCTCAACTTGAAGTTTGACTTCTCCTCTTATCTTTGTCTATTCATTCATCACTCTTCTGCTTGCCTCATTCTTTGCCGTTATCTGTCTTCCGTACTTTTTTCACGCTCTTTTGCACCTTCCTTTATCCTCTCTGCAGCGTTGATTAAACCAAGGACTCTGGTTAAACCAAGGACTCTGGTTAAACCAAGGACTCTGGTTAAACCAAGGACTCTGGTTAAACCAAGGACTCTCTGGTTAAACCAAGGACTCTTTGGTTAAACCAAGGACTCTCTGGTTAAACCAAGGACTCTTTATGATAAAACCAAGAACTTTCTGGTTAAACCAAGGACTCTTTGTGATTAAACCAAGGACTCTTCTTAAACCAAGGACTATGATTAAACCAAGGACTCTCTGGTTACACCAAGGACTCTGGTTAAACCAAGGACTCTCTGGTTAAACCAAGGACTCTCTCTGTATCTTGATTCATCACACCTCGTTCAAGGTCCTCCGTGTGAATAAATGGTTTACAAAACTAACAAGTTGATAAATGAGACACTTGTACAACATTTGGGTGTCTTTATTCTGGAAACGTTTCGTCACGCAGTGGCTTCTTCAGTCTAGTGCAGAGATAAGTGGAAGATGAGGAGGAGGAGTTTGAGGTAATCAGTCCCTCAGCCTGGAGTCGATGTGTTCAGTTCATCAGTCTTGATAAGAGTTCATCATATGCTTCACACATGGACTCCAGGCTGAGGGACTGATTACCTCAAACTCCTCCTCATCTTCCACCTTCCTCTGTATTGGACTGAAGAAGCCACTGCGTGGCGAAACGTGCTCCATCATCTGGGTTGTCTCTCTCTCTCCATCACTTCTCTCTTCCACTGGATTCCATTAAGCAATCTCTCATCCCTGTACATTCCTCTCTTCTATAATCTGGTTTACTTTATGTACCTCCTCCTATTTTCTCCACTCCCACCTCTGACAAATATTCACAGCTGATCACTCACTGTGGTCACTAGCTCCTAGTGGTAACCCATATTCAACTTTACCTACGTCACATTCACTTAAGGTGAAAACCAGGTCTAGTCGAGCTGGTTCGTCCCCTGCCCTCACTCTTGTGGCTTCTTTGACTTGTTGAGCCATGAGATATCCCATCGCTGCCTCCATCATTGTTGTTCCTCATGTTTAGTTACTGGAATCACCTACACCCAGTAGCCTTGCTCTCTGTGCCACTTGCAGGGGTCGATTCATAGCTCGTGGCCCCCCCGCCTCGTTAACTCTTTATCATCCGTCTTTACTGATGCCTCTGACCTTGATCATACCGACTCTTGAAGCTGTGTATTTTGTTTGCCTCCAGGACCTCGCCATGTAGTGCTGTGTATTGCATGAAGAGATGTTGTTAGCGTCTGTGGCTCTCATCATGTCCCCAAACCAGCATGTCTATCAACCAGCCTGTCTATCAACCAGCCTGTCTATCAGCTAACGTGTCTATCGACCAGCTTGTCTATCAACCAGCCTGTCTATCAGCCAACCTGTCTATCAACCAGCCTGTCTATCAGCCAACCTGTCTATTAACCAGCCTGTCTATCAGCCAACCTATCAACCATCTTGTCTATCCATTCTATATGATTCACTGATTGTTGTGTATCTCGCTCCGTAACTTCTGGTCTACTGAAGTAGATCCCTTGCACACTGTCTACCTGTCTACCGGTTGTCGACCTTACTACTTGAAATATAGTATGATTTGGCTTAATTCTTGCTATAAAATGCAACTGTAGCAGCAGTTTTTTATTAAGTGTGATAATTTTACATATTTTAGTTCATGCGATCTTCGTTGCTTCCCGCCTCCTGGTTAATGATGACCTGGTCAATCAGGTTGTTGGTGCAGCCCAAGTACAGGCACCACAACCTGGCTCATCAGGAGCCCAATTGCGGTAAGGTGCCTCTACTGAGTTGCGTCTTAGTGGATCGTGTTGCTTCTTGGGTTTCCGTGTGAGGATTTTGTACGGTGTACCGAGCGTGTTGCTCTTGACGGGAGTGATTTCAGTGTGTAAGTTTGCAACTAGTCCCGCCTGCTATTTTCCAGGTGTAAGTTATGATGTTTCTTTCTGGCTTGAGTTCCAGGGAGCACAGATCAGCATTCTTGCTTGTATACCTTCACACTGTATACCTCCACACACTGTATACCTCCACACACTGTATACCTCCACACACTGTATACTTCAACACTGTATACCTCCACACACTGTATACCTCCACACACTGTATACTTTAACATTGTATATGTCCACACTGCCTGTATACCTCCACAGTGTATACCTCTACACTGTATACATCCACAGTGTATGTATCCACACCGTTTCATAGAGTACAGATCAGCATTCCTGCCTGTCTACCTTCACACCTGCCTGTCTACCTCCACACCTGCCAGTCTACCTCCACACCTGCCTGTCTACCTTCACACCTGCCTGTCTACCTCCACACCTGCCTGTCTACCTTCACACCTGCCAGTCTACCTCCACACCTGCCTGTCTACCTTCACACCTGCCAGTCTACCTCCACACCTGCCTGTCTACCTTCACGCCTGCCTGTCTACCTTCACGCCTGCCTGTCTACCTCCACACCTGCTTGTCTACCTTCACGCCTGCCTGTCTACCTCCACACCTGCCTGTCTACCTTCACACCTGCCAGTCTACCTCCACACCTGCCTGTTACCTTCACACCTGTCTGTCTACCTTCACGCCTGCCTGTCTACCTCCACAGTTACCTGTCTACCTTTACACCTACCTGTCTACCTTCACACCTACCTGTCTACCTTCACACCTGCCTGTCTACCTCCACACCTGCCTGTCTACCTCCACACCTGCCTGTCTACCTCCACACCTGCCTGTCTACCTCCACACCTGCCTGTCTACCTCCACACCTGCCTGTCTACCTCCACACCTGCCTGTCTACCTCCACACCTGCCTGTCTACCTCCACACCTGCCTGTCTACCTCCACACCTGCCTGTCTACCTCCACACCTGTCTCACTGTTTTCCCATCATTCCGGCTCTCAGTGTGTATCGTCTAAGTATTTAACAAGAATCATCACCAGTACACAGTAACGACCTCAAAGTGTCCAGTCACCCCACACCATCATTTACCTTCCTAACAACTCATTCAGCGTCCTAACTACCAAAATGTTCTTCTTGGACCCCTCTAGGCGCCACACTCATCAGGAAATTGTCACAGTTGTACACTGTACACCCACCACCAGTGGGTGATTAGTCCCCACACCGGAGTCTGACCACCACACCAGTGGGTGATAGTCGACCCACCACCACCAGTGGATGATAGTTGACCCCCCACCACCAGTGGGTGATAGTCGACCCACCACCACCAGTGGGTGATAATAGTCGACCCAACACCACCAGTAGGTGATAGTCGACCTCAACCAGTGGGTGAGTCGACCCACCACCACACAGTGGGTGATAGTCGACCACTCATTCCACCAGTGGGTGATATGACCACCACCACCATCAGTGGGTTATCGACCCCACCCCACCATCAGGAGTGATACTCGACCCACCACCACCACGACAGTGAGTGATACTCGACCCACCACCACCACCAGTGGGTGATAGTCGACCCACCACCACCAGTGGGTGATAGTCGACCCACCACCACCACCAGTGGTGATACTCGACCCACCACCACCACCACCGTGAGTGATACTCGACCCACCACCACCACCAGTGAGTGATACTCGACCCACCACCACCACCCAGTGAGTGATACTCGACCCACCACCACCACCAGTGAGTGATACTCGACCCACCAACAAGGTCTACACACAGGTAATTACTACCACAACACCACCTTGTATTCTTGTCCTTGAGTATATATATATACACTGAGGGATACTCCCCTCTTGGTGTATTATACACTGAGAGATATACACCTCTTGATATACTCATATACAGTACGTATATACATTCAGAGAAAGAGAGAGAGAGAGAGAGAGAGAGAGAGAGAGAGAGATACCTTGTGGTATCGTGTATAAACGATAACCTTTTTTTTAAACGTTGAGCTGTTTATAAAATTTAGACCGGTGTATATATGAAGGGTGACACAGGTCAAGGTCACAGGCTGAGGTCAGAGGTCATGTTTCAGTAAACGTCAATGTGGTGGTCACTGTATTACGTCTGTAAGATGTTGAAGCTTAATTATGTAACTCCAGACTTTTCTGCTTGGCATATTGTTTATCTCTCTCTCTCTCTCTCTCTCTCTCTCTCTCTCTCTCTCTCTCTCTCTCTCTCTCTCTCTCTCTCTCTCTCTCTCTCTCTCTCTCTCTCTCGCTCCATTCATAGCTTTAAGAAAAGGTATGATAAAGCTCATGGTGCGGGGAGAGTGACCCAGTGGAGGCCAGTGAAGAGTCGGGGCCAGGAGCTATGACTCGGCCCCTGCAACCACAACTAGGTGAGTACACACAAACACACACACACACGGGTGATGCTGGTACAGTCTCTGGAGGTTGGGTGGTCATCAGCTCAAGTTCTTGTCATAGGGAACATGATAGAAGCAACACGCCTTGACCTCTTCCATAATGCACAATACACGTTCATACAGGCTTCTATCATGTATGGGACACGCTCCAACCTGCCACCACAAAGTTGCCAAGCAGGTCGATGGTGTTGCTGTTTTTTTTTCATCAGGGGGTCGATACTGAGGCTGGAACAACTTTTCACAAGCTCTTCACAAAGTTGGATTCCCGCGTGAGGTGAGATGGAAATATATCTTTTTTATATTGTTAAAGGTGGGCGTGCAAGACCACTTGCAAGATGGTCAGGGGTGTGGGCAACTTGCAGGGTCACTTACAACACATCGAGGGATTAGATTTTAGATTTTGCCATCGAAATGGCTAGTTTATTGTGCACATCATATATATGGTGTGGAGGGTAGCGCAAGAGCATATGGATACACAGAAGGCCTAGGCACTAGTCCCAAAAGGCTTAACAGGAGTACATCTGGATTTATATCTGCAGTTCACTTATCTGTTACAAGCAAATTTAGGAAATTTTCTTAATATGTCTGGTAACTTATTTTCATTAATAAAATATCTTCACATGTCACATAGGTTATTATACTATCTTAATATTTTTAAATAAGTGGACAATTAAACACATAGTGTTCAAGATAATGACTATAGGGTTGGCCACATACTATGCATTTGGTTTGATCATCATCTGTGTGTCTGTCAAACTGCCAGAAGTACTTGTAACCTTCCCTAAGTCTGGCCACTACAACATCAGTCAGTCTGTTCACATTGCAAGTTGCTCCATAAACGTACTTATCCACGTTCATGTTATCATATTGGATTATAGATCTACTTAGGCGTCTAATTGCATTCCTGTAGCATTCAATTTCATTATTTACTTCTCTAATAATATTATTGCCAAGCTAGACACACATACACCAAAGTTATATTCTACATTCTCCTTCAGAGCATATTTTTTGGCTAACGTATCAACTTTATCATGAAGGAGTAATCCAATGTGTGATGAAATCCATAACAGTTGTACATTAATTCCCTTTTCCGGGATCTTTGAGAATCTACATATATCTGGCTTTTCCAATGAGCATGTTGTTAGTCATTATGTGAGTCAAGAGCCTTCAGTGATGACACAGAACCTTCAGTGATGACACAGAACCTTCAGTGATGACACAGAACCTTCAGTGATGACACAGAACCTTCAGTGATGACACAGAACCTTCAGTGATGACACAGAACCTTCAGTGATGACACAGAACCTTCAGTGATGACACAGAACCTTCAGTGATGACACAGAACCTTCAGTGATGACACAGAACCTTCAGTGATGACACAGAGCCTTCAGTGATGACACAGAACCTTCAGTGATGACACAGAACCTTCAGTGATGACACAGAACCTTCAGTGATGACACAGAACCTTCAGTGATGACACAGAACCTTCAGTGATGACACAGAGCCTTCAGTGATGACACAGAACCTTCAGTGATGACACAGAACCTTCAGTGATGACACAGAACATTCAGTGATGACACAGAGCCTTCAGTGATGACACAGAACCTTCAGTGATGACACAGAACCTTCAGTGATGACACAGAACCTTCAGTGATGACACAGAACCTTCAGTGATGACACAGAGCCTTCAGTGATGACACAGAACCTTCAGTGATGACACAGAACCTTCAGTGATGACACAGAGCCTTCAGTGATGACACAGAGCCTTCAGTGATGACACAGAACCTTCAGTGATGACACAGAACCTTCAGTGATGACACAGAACATTCAGTGATGACACAGAACCTTCAGTGATGACACAGAACCTTCAGTGATGACACAGAGCCTTCAGTGATGACACAGAACCTTCAGTGATGACACAGAACATTCAGTGATGACACAGAACCTTCAGTGATGACACAGAACCTTCAGTGATGACACAGAGCCTTCAGTGATGACACAGAGCCTTCAGTGATGACACAGAGCCTTCAGTGATGACACAGAACCTTCAGTGATGACACAGAGCCTTCAGTGATGACACAGAACCTTCAGTGATGACACAGAACCTTCAGTGATGACACAGAACCTTCAGTGATGACACAGAACCTTCGGTGAGACGAGTTTATGTTTTTTTGACAGGTGATTATTAAAACACTTGTTTTAAAGGTTTTAAACACTACAAGAAACATTTAACATTACCACGACACTTGGTTTTTGATGATTTTCTCACTGCTGGGGTAAAATAATTTCACATGTCGAGGTTCACCAGCCTAAACATTTTATGTAGAGTTGTCATGTAGAATGTAGAGTTGTCATGTAGAATGTAGAGTTGTCATGTAGAATGTAGAGTTGTCATGTAGAATGTAGAGTTGTCATGTAGAATGTAGAGTTGTCATGTAGAATGTAGAGTTGTCATGTAGAATGTAGAGCTGTCATGTAGAATGTAGAGTTGTCATGTAGAATGTAGAGTTGTCATGTAGAATGTAGAGTTGTCATGTAGAATGTAGAGTTGTCATGTAGAATGTAGAGTTGTCATGTAGAATGTAGAGTTGTCATGTAGAATGTAGAGTTGTCATGTAGAATGTAGAGTTGTCATGTAGAATGTAGAGTTGCCATGTAGAATGTAGAGTTGCATGTAGAATGTAGAGTTGTCATGTAGAATGTAGAGTTGTCATGTAGAATGTAGAGTTGTCATGTAGAATGTAGAGTTGTCATGTAGAATGTAGAGTTGTCATGTAGAATGTAGAGTTGTCATGTAGAATGTAGAGTTGTCATGTAGAATGTAGAGTTGTCATGTAGAATGTAGAGTTGTCATGTAGAATGTAGAGTTGTCATGTAGAATGTAGAGTTGCCATGTAGAATGTAGAGTTGCCATGTAGAATGTAGAGTTGTCATGTAGAATGTAGAGTTGTCATGTAGAATGTAGAGTTGTCATGTAGAATGTAGAGTTGTCATGTAGAATGTAGAGTTGTCATGTAGAATGTAGAGTTGTCATGTAGAATGTAGAGCTGTCATGTAGAATGTAGAGTTGTCATGTAGAATGTAGAGTTGTCATGTAGAATGTAGAGTTGTCATGTAGAATGTAGAGTTGTCATGTAGAATGTAGAGTTGTCATGTAGAATGTAGAGTTGTCATGTAGAATGTAGAGTTGCCATGTAGAATGTAGAGTTGCCATGTAGAATGTAGAGTTGTCATGTAGAATGTAGAGTTGTCATGTAGAATGTAGAGTTGTCATGTAGAATGTATAGTTGTCATGTAGAATGTAGAGTTGTCATGTAGAATGTAGAGTTGTCATGTAGAATGTAGAGTTGTCATGTAGAATGTAGAGCTGTCATGTAGAATGTAGAGCTGTCATGTAGAATGTAGAGTTGTCATGTAGAATGTAGAGTTGTCATGTAGAATGTAGAGTTGTCATGTAGAATGTAGAGTTGTCATGTAGAATGTAGAGCTGTCATGTAGAATGTAGAGTTGTCAGGAAGTGGAATAGTCTGGCAGGTGATGTAGTGGAGGCAGGAACCATACATAGTTTAAAGACGAGGTTTAATAAAGCTCATGGAGCAGGGAGAGAGAGGACCTAGTAGCGGTCAGGGAAGAGACGGGGCCAGGAGCTATGTCTCGACCCCTGCAACCACAAATAGGTGAGTACACACACACACATACACTTGGACGGATTGGATTCCTCTTGCCCTCTTCCCCGATCATTACTTCCCCTTCCCTCCTTCCCCCTTCACCTCTTCCCCCTCCCACCTCCCCCTTCACCTCTTCCCCCTCCCCCTTCACCTCTTCCTCTCATCTGGGCGGGTCTGGAGATGTTAAGCAAGAGGAGGTGATGAGGCTTGCAGGCTCAACACAGGCGCTGCTAACTCACTAAGTATTATTACTTGAGGGTCACACGACTTGACGTGTCGGGACGTGTCTTGACGTGTTTCCCCTCACCCTTCAAGAACCTGCTTCCCCACATACCACCCTTAAATGGCTCCAAATTGTGCATTATTACTGAGAGTGTTGAAAGATCTTGACACATGAGAGAGAGAGAGAGAGAGAGAGAGAGAGAGAGACAGACAGACAGACAGAGAAAGTGTTGAGAAAGATTTTGTTAGAGAACGAAAGAAAAAACACAAAGAACATTTGAGGGAGACAGAAGGGAGAAAGAGTAGTTATGTAGACAGTGAGACAGGGCCATACTGTGACAGTGACATACAGACTTTGACAGACAGTGACAAGACCAAAATAACTGTCTCTTTTAAGACCAAGATAACATACTCCTTCACGTCACAAGACATTACAGGACTCACACAGGGAATAATATGTGAAGAATCTGTTAAATGGGACATCTCTCTCTCTCTCTCTCTCTCTCTCTCTCTCTCTCTCTCTCTCTCTCTCAACTGGAGAACATCTGGGTCAATTAAAGGTTTCTACACAAATGTTTGATGTTCATTTAAAAAAAATTAAGAACTATCTGCCGAGTCACCATGAAAGCTTCCAGACATTATTGCTCTCTCTGAACCTCGCTTTAACTCTAACAGCCACTTGATAGAAGACATAGTCTTAACTAGACACAGTGTTTTGAAGGCAGCTTGCATCATAATGTAATGAACTCAGTGGGACTGGTAGTAATAAACGTGGTGTGCTGGAGTGTGGCCGGGGACCCCTGGAGACCTGAGGTATACCTGGAGTATACCTGGAGGGTGTTCCGAGGGGTCAACGCCCCCCCCGGCCCGGTCCATGACCAGGCCTCTGTACTGTGAACATCAAATTATTCGAATTAGTACACAAATAAACATCACATAGGTCCAAGTCTGAGCGAAACGTCGTGGTAAGTTTGTCTCTCCTGTGTGTGGGTTATTTGTGTATTGTTCCAGTATTGTGGCTTGTTGTTCGTCATTCAGTGTAGTATATCGTGGCTCCGGGATAAACCCAGGAACACCGTGTCCTGTTGTACGGGGAAATTAAGGCAATTTATTGTACATAAGTGGTATACATACCCACAAGATGCAGCATTAGACACTTGTATAGACGTTTCGCCCTCCAGTGGCTTTATCAATATAATACAAGGAATAATGTGAAGACTGGAGAATTATATACTAAAGATGAGGGAATCAGTCCCTCAGTCTTGGAATTGGCGAAAAGGACCGTTGATGCTCTTCACACCAACTCCAAGACTGAGGGACTGATTCCCTCATCTTTTGTGTATAATTCTCCAGTCTTACTTTATGTCCTTGTACTGTATTGATAAAGCCACTGGAGGGCGAAACGTCTACAAATAAAGATACGCAGATGTTGCACAAGTGTCTAATTCTTTATCAAGGTAATTTGTAGC
This sequence comes from Cherax destructor, assembly GCA_009830355.1. Lineage (NCBI taxonomy): Eukaryota > Metazoa > Arthropoda > Malacostraca > Decapoda > Parastacidae > Cherax > Cherax destructor. Next base: position 35,758 of record WNWK01003031.1, read on the forward strand.
AGCAGTGAGACGATGTTGGTTGGTAGTTGTAATGTTGTTAAGGTCAGCTGGCTTGGTCAGGGAAGGAAGAGGCAGCTGGACTCACTAAGTGATGAAGAAATGATGTTTCGTGTAATAATGTTGGTAGAATTATCGATAATTTAGCAATAATAAGTGCAGCTAATGCGACATTTTGTTGTGGCAACGTTTCGCTCTCCACGAGATTGACAAAGCTCCTGGAGAGCTAAAAGTTGCAGCAATACTATGTCGCATTTACCTAACAAGGTGTTTCATGGACTGCTTCTGGAAACACTGGTGGTGGTTGTTCTCACTATACACTGTGACCTCAATCAGTGTCGTGAATAAACACAAACTCTCAGCTCCAGAATAACATCATCAGCTGATTTCAAATTACAGAGGAGCTGACCTTGATCACTTGCGCCGTGAGATCAGTAACGTAAACTAGAGTGAACTGCTAATTACAGATAACGCAGAGGAAGACTAAATAACAGGAGAGAAAACATACTAAGAAAGATCAAATGTGAAGACGATATAAAGCCAGACTGGATAACGAGTCAGATTTTTTAGATAAAAGACAATAAAAGTAATTTTAAAAACTCTTAAAAAGTAATTTAAAAATCTCTTAAAAACTGTATGATTTAAGTACGGTACATCAAGGAAGTCAGAAAAATCTGACAAGTCTAATAGGACTTTGAAAGACGAGTAGTGGGAAATGTCAGAGGCAACCAAAATGAAGCTTCCAAATATGTCAGGGGAGAGAAAAAATTAAAACAAGGACAGAACGTCTTAAGTAGTGATAATGGAAGACTGACAAACAACAGCTGACACAACACAGCACAACCTTCGCCTCAGTAGTTTTAACTAAACACAACACTAAACTAGCAAAGCCGCGGGGGCGTTGACCCCAGGAACGCCCTCCAGGTATACCTCCAGGGCATAAGGCCTGACTCTGATAAACGACATATTAACGATATTAGCCGCTTTAGTATAATTAAATACTTTGAGAAGGTGAATATCAACAAGCAGAGCAGACGAACTGTTTGTCAGTCATAACCTAACTTACACACTTAACCAGTAACTCTAATATTTAATAAATATTTGAGGACAGTAACGTTACCAAAGATTAGAATCTAACAAATGTTATTCTAATGTTAAGAGAAGAGAGACAAAGTTCAAATTGTCCTCCCATAAAATCAACATCAGTTTTATGTAAGCAAATGAAGATTATTATTACGGATGTGACCTGAGCCAAGTGCGACATTTTTATTTGGGGTGCAGCTAAAACCCCAGAAGACTATTGTCAGCCAATCAGAATGAGGGAGTGGGCTCCTACATAGCTTTCCTTGTAACTAGAAGTTACATTAGAGGTCAGTCCCTTGTCTGTTTTAAGCTGATTAACACATACAAAGAGTTCTGTCTTCTGTATGCGTGTGCAAGGTGTAGCCAGAGACAGTACTTGTATTGAACGCTCATTTGTTAAATAATTAATAATATTACCAGAATCACATGTGTAGACTGTAAGTACCACTGGTGGTGGGAAGAGAAAGGTACTCCATAAACAACCTCTGCTGTATGCTTTTTGCCCTTAACATTTTTCGAATTCTTTATTGTTTTCTTCCTCTCTGGTATTGTATCTTCACACTCAGGTACAAGCAACCACTTAACACTTCCTGTGTTGAGTTACACACATGTGCAACATCTGGGTATCTTTACTTGTAGACATTTCGCCCTCAAGTGGCTTTATCAGTACAATACTTGGACAAAATAGAAATATATATGTACAGATGTTTCACATGTATCTAATACACGTGTTTAATGCACGTGTCTAATACACGTATCTAATGCACATGCGTCTAATACACGTGTCTAATACATGTCTAATACACAAGTGTCTAATTCGCTATGTTGATGGTATTGAGTACCACTGATACACTACAGTGTTCGTGATCAAGGACAAGCAGACAAGCCTCTGGTATACGGTAAGTCACTGTCGTTAAGACAGTCAGATAGTAACTGTTTAAAGACTTTTAAAAAGTGAATATCTACTGTTCTCAGCTCATTGTTCCTTGTTCGTCTAACCTAACTAAAGTTAACCTAACCCAACTTAACCTAACTAAACCTAACCTAACCTACACTAATAATAATAATAATAATAATAATAATAATAATAATAATAATAATAATAATAATAATATAATAATATTTTTATTTCGTTGCAAGTTACAAGTATACGTAGTTATTGGTAGTTACAGTTATAAAACTGGCACGCCATGGCATTAGGGGCAGCTTAGTCTAAAGACTTATTCACTAAGTACTTAATACTAGAGAAATTGATTGAGTTAATTTAGTTATATATTATTTCAAATTAACAAAATGATGATACTATAGTAATTAAAATGACAATATGATGATATGAAATTGCAACAAGTGTTAAGGAGGATGACAATATAAAACTGAGATTATCTTAAGTAAAATAACATTGTGTTTGAAAGTTTGTTACAGTATGAGTATTTAGTATAGTGTGAGTAGGTGGTTTTTGAGAAGAGTCTTGAATAAGTAGAGAAGTTTGCTACAAACTGTGTGAGAGAAGTGCAGGTAGAAGTACCTAGGATGTGTTGCAGCAACACACTGAGAAGTGCAGGTAGAAGTACCTAGGATGTGTTGCAGCAACACACTGAGAAGTGCAGGTAGAAGTACCTAGGATGTGTTGCAGCAACACACTTGAGGTTGAACACTTAAGTTGGGAGCCACATGTCAAGGTGGAGACCACATACTACCAGATCATGCCTTGAGAACCTACTCGAAATTTATAATTATATGTACAGAATCATGAGTGTGAGGTAGTTCTGACTCGAGTGTGAGGTGATATTTGAGTGTGAGGTGGTCCTCACTCGAGTATGAGGTGATATTCGAGTGTGAGGTGGTCCTCACTCGAGTGTAAGGTGGTCCTCACTCGAGTATGAGGTGATATTCGAGTGGGAGGTGGTCCTCACTCGAGTATGAGGTGGTATTCGAGTGAGGTGGTCCTCACTCGAGTGTAAGGTGGTCTTCACTCGAGTATGAGGTGATATTAGAGTGTGAGGTGATCCTCACTCGAGTGTGAGGTGATCCTCACTCGAGTGTGAGGTGATCCTCACTCGAGTGTGAGGTGATCCTCACTCGAGTGTGAGGTGATCCTCATTCGAGTATGAGGTGGTATTCGAATGTGAGGTGGTCCTCACTCGAGTATGTGGTGATATTCGAGTGTGAGGTGGTTCTCACTCGAGTGAGAGGTGGTTCTCACTCGAGTGTGAGGTGATGCTCACTCGAGTATGAGGTGATCCTCATTCGAGTATGAGGTGGTATTCGAATGTGAGGTGATCCTCACTTGAGTGTGAGGTGATCCTCAATCGAGTGTGAGGTGATCCTCACTCGAGTGTGAGATGATCCTCACTTGAGTGTGAGGTGATCCTCAATCGAGTGTGAGGTGATCCTCATTCGAGTATGAGGTGGTATTCGAATGTGAGATGGTCCTCACTCGAGTATGAGGTGGTTCTCACTCGAGTGTGAGGTGATACTCACTCGAGTGTGAGGTTGTCCTCACTCGAGTGTGAGGTGGTCCTCACTCGAGTGTGAGGTGGTATTCGAGTGTCAGGTGGTATTCGAGTGTGAGGTGATCCTCATTCGAGTGTGAGGTGATATTCAAGTGTGAGGTGGTATTCGAGTGTGAGGTGGTATTCGAGTGTGAGGTGATATTCGAGTGTGAGGTGATATTCGAGTGTGAGGTGATATTCGAGTGAGAGGTGGTATTCGAGTGTGAGGTGATATTTGAGTGTGAGGTGGTATTCGAGTGTGAGGTGGTATTCGAGTGTGAGGTGATATTCGAGTGTGAGGTGATATTTGAGTGTGAGGTGGTATTCGAGTGTGAGGTGATATTCGAGTGTGAGGTGATATTCGAGTGAGAGGTGGTATTCGAGTGTGAGGTGATATTTGAGTGTGAGGTGGTATTCGAGTGTGAGGTGGTATTCGAGTGTGAGGTGGTATTCGAGTGTGAGGTGATATTCGAGTGTGAGGTGATATTTGAGTGTGAGGTGGTATTTGAGTGTGAGGTGGTATTCGAGTGTGAGGTGATATTTGAGTGTGAGGTGGTATTCGAGTGTGAGTGGTATTCGAGTGTGAGGTGATATTCGAGTGTGAGGTGATATTTGAGTGTGAGGTGATATTCGAGTGAGAGGTGGTATTCGAGTGTGAGGTGATATTTGAGTGTGAGGTGGTATTCGAGTGTGAGGTGATATTCGAGTGTGAGGTGGTATTCGAGTGTGAGGTGATATTCAAGTGTGAAGTGGTATTCGAGTGTGAGTTGGTATTCGAGTGTGAGGTGGTATTCGAGTGTGAGGTGGTATTCGAGTGTGAGGTGGTATTCGAGTGTGAGGTGGTATTCGAGTGTGAGGTGGTATTCGAGTGTGAGGTGGTATTCGAGTGTGAGGTGGTATTCGAGTGTGAGGTGATATTCGAGTGTGAGGTGATATTTGAGTGTGAGGTGGTATTCGAGTGTGAGGTGGTATTCGAGTGTGAGGTGGTATTCGAGTGTGAGTTGGTATTCGAGTGTGAGGTGGTATTCGAGTGTGAGGTGGTATTCGAGTGTGAGGTGCTATTCGAGTGTGAGGTGCTATTCGAGTGTGAGTTGGTATTCGAGTGTGAGGTGGTATTCGAGTGTGAGGTGGTATTCGAGTGTGAGGTGGTATTCGAGTGTGAGATGATATTCAAGTATGAGATGGTATTCGAGTGTGAGGTGGTATTCGAGTGTGAGGTGGTATTCGAGTGTGAGTGTGTATTCGAGTGTGAGGTGATATTCAAGTATGAGGTGGTATTCGAGTGTGAGTTGGTATTCGAGTGTGAGGTGGTCCTCACTCGAGTGTGAGGTGGTCCTTCAGTAAGGGCTCTGCTAATTGACTTTGTTTGAACTCATTTAGCGACAATTGACCTGTCATTTCCCTCCCTCTCTATTAATGAAACAAATGTTGAATGATTAATATATGAAGTAAAGAGTGAGAGACAGTGAGGGGAAGCTGAGGTGGTAACAGAGGGGAAGCTGAGGTGGTAACAGAGTGGAAGCTGAGGTGGTAACAGAGGGGAAACTGAGGTAGTAAGAGAGGGGAAACTGAGGTAGTAACAGAGGGGAAGCTGAGGTGGTAACAGAGGGGAAACTGAGGTAGTAAGAGAGAGGAAACTGAGGTAGTAACAGAGGGAAGCTGAGGTGGTAACAGGAGGTAAGCTGAGGTGGTAACAAAGGGGAACTGAGGTGGTAACAAAGGGGAACTAAGGTGGTAACAGAGGGGCAACCGAGGTAGTAATAGAGGGGAAGCTGAGGTGGTAACAGAGGGGAAGCTGAGGTAGTAACAGAGGGGAAGCTGAGGTGGTAACAGAGGGGAAGCTGAGGTGGTAACAGAGGGCAACCGAGGTAGTAATAGAGGGGAAGCTGAGGTGGTAACAAAGGGGAAGCTGAGGTGGTAACAGAGGGAAGCTGAGATGGAACAGGAGGACAAACTGAGGAGTAATAGAGGGGAAGCTGAGGTGGTAACAAAGGGGAAGCTGAGGTGGTAACAGAGGGGAAGCTGAGGTGGTAACAGAGGGGCAACCGAGGTAGTAACAGAGGGGAAGCTGAGGTGGTAACAAAGGGGAAGCTGAGGTGGTAACAGAGGGGAAGCTGAGGTGGTAACAGAGGGGAAACAGAGGTAGTAACAGAGGGGAAGCTGAGGTAGTAACAGAGGGGAAGCTGAGGTGGTAACAAAGGGAACTGAGGTGGTAACAGAGGGGAAACTGAGGTAGTAACAGAGGGGAAGCTGAGGTGGTAACAGAGGGGAAGCTGAGGTGGTAACAGAGGGGAAACTGAGGTAGTAATAGAGGGGAAGCTGAGGTGGTAACAGAGGGGAAGCTGAGGTGGTAACAGATGGGAAGCTGAGGTGGTAACAGAGGGGAAACTGAGGTAGTAATAGAGGGGAAGCTGAGGTGGTAACAGAGGAAGCTGAGGCGTAACAGAGGAAGCTGAGGTAGTAACAGAGGAAGCTGAGGTGGTAACAGAGGGAAGTTGAGGTATAACAGAGGAAGCTGAAGTAACAGGAAGCTGAGGTGGTAAAAGAGGGAAAACTGAGGTAACAGAGGGAAGCTGAGGTGGTAACAAAGGAACTGAGGTGGAACAGAGGAAACTAGGTGTAATAGAGGAAGCTGAGGTGGTAACAGAGGGAAGCTGAGGTAGAACAGAGGGAACTGAGGTAGTAACAGAGGGAAGCTGAGGTGGTAACAGAGGAAGAGTGTAACAGAACTGAGGTGGTAAAAGAGGAAGCTGAGGTAGTAACAGAGGGAAGCTGAGGTGGTAACAGAGGAAGCTGAGGTGGTAACAGAGGAAGCTGAGTGGAACAAAGGGGAAACTGAGGTGGTAACAAAGAGAAACTGAGGTGGTAACAAAGGGGAAATTGAGGTAGTAACAGAGGGGAAGCTGAGGTCATAGCAGAGGGAAAACTGAGGTGGTAACAAAGGGGAAGCTGAGTAGTAACAGAGGAAGCTGAGGTAGTAACAGAGGGGAACTGAGGTGGTAACAGAGGGAAACTGAGGTAGTAACAAGAGGAAGCTGAGGTGGTACAGAGGGAAACTGAGGTGGTAACAAATGGAAGCTGAGTAGAAACAGAGGAAGCTGAGGTGGTAAAAAGGGAACTGAGGTGGTAACAGAGGGAAACTGAGGTAGTAACAGAGGAAGCTGAGGTGGTAACAGAGGGGAGCTGAGGTGGTAACAAAGGGAAAGCTGAGGTAGTAACAGAGGGGAAGCTGAGGTGGTAACAAAGGGGAAACTGAAGTGGTAACAGAGGGGAACTGAGGTGGTAACAGAGGGGAAACTGAGGTGGTAACAGAGGGGAAGCTGAGGGGTAACAGAGGGAACTGAGGTGGTAACAGAGGGGAAACTGAGGTGGTAACAGAGGGGAAGCTGAGGTAGTAACAGAAGGGAAGCTGAGGTGGTAACGGTAGGAAAGCTGAGGTGGTAACAGAGGGGAAACTGAGGTGGTAACAGATAGAAAACTAAGGTGGCAACAGAGGGGAAACTGAGGTGGTAACAGATAGAAAACTAAGGTGGTAACAGAGGGGAAACTGAGGTGGTAACAGATAGAAAACTAAGGTGGTAACAGAGGGGAAACAATGGTGGTAACAGAAGGGAAGCTGAGGTGGTAACAGGAAACAGTGGTGGTAAGAGAGGGGAAGCTGAGGTGGTAAGAGAGGGAAAACACTGGTGGTAATAGAGTGGAAACAATGGTGATAACAGGGAAAACTGTGGTGGTAACAGAGGGGAAATAGTGGTGGTAACAGAGGTGAAACAGGTAGTAACAGAGGGGAAGCTGAGGTGGTAACAGAGGGGAAGCTGAGGTGGTAACAGAGGGGAAGCTGAGGTGGTAACAGAGGGGAAGCTGAGGTGGTAACAGAGGGGAAGCTGAGGTGGTAACAGAGGGGAAGCTGAGGTGGTAACAGGGGAGCTGAGGTGGTAACAAGGAAGCTGAGGTGTACAGAGGAAGCTGAGATGGTAACAGAGGGGAAGATGAGGTGGTAACAGAGGGGAAGCTGAGGTGGTAACAGGGGAAGTACCACTACTATCATTACTCTTACCACTACCACCACTTGTTACAAATCTCATCTGTCAGGCCAGTAGTCCATCTCACTATGAGACAAGGACCTTGTCTCAGCCAGTGTTACAAGGACATTGTCTCAGCCAGTGTTACAAGGACCTTGTCTCAGCCAGTGTTACAAGGACCTTGTCTCAGCCAGTGTAACAAGGACATTGTCTCAGCCAGTGTTACAAGGACCTTGTCTCAGCCAGTGTTACAAAGACCTTGTCTCCGCCAGTAGTACTAAGTGGCTTGTTCAGCCAGTGTCTGTTCAGGACCTTGTCTCAGTGTAGTGACTCTTGTTCAGGGACAACCTTCTTCATAGTGGCTCTTGTTCAGGTACTACCTTCTTATAGTGGCTCTTGTTCAGGGACTACCTTCTTTATAGTGGCTCTTGTTCAGGGACTACCATCTTTACAGTGGCTCTTGTTCAGGGACTACCTTCTTCATAGTGGCTCTTGTTCAGGTACTTCCTTCTTTATAGTGGCTCTTGTTCAGGGACAACTTCTTTATAGTGGCTCTTGTTCAGGGACTACCTTCTTTATAGTGGTTCTTGTTCAGGGACTACCTTCTTTATAGTGGCTCTTGTTCAGGAACTACCTTCTTTATAGTGGTTCTTGTTCAGGGACTACCTTCTTTATAGTGGTTCTTGTTCAGGGACTACCTTCTTTATAGTGGCTCTTGTTCAGGGACTACCTTTATAGTGGCTCTTGTTCAGGGACTACCTTCCTTATAGTGGTTCTTGTTCAGGGACTACCTTCTTTATAATGGCTCTTGTTCAGGGACTACCTTTTATAGAGGCTCTTGTTCAGGACTACCTTTATAGAGGCTCTTGTTCAGGGACTACCTTCTTATAGTTACTTGTTCAGGGACTACCTTCTTATAGTGGTTCTTGTTCAGGGACTACCTTCTTTATAGTGGCTCTTGTTCAGGGACTACCTTCTTTATAGTGGTTCTTGTTCAGGGACAACCTTCCTTATAGTGGTTCTTGTTCAGGGACTACCTTTATAGTGGCTCTTGTTCAGGGACTACCTTTATAGAGGCTCTTGTTCAGGGACTACCTTATAGTGGTTCTTGTTCAGGGACTACCTTCTTATAGTGGTTCTTGTTCAGGGACTACCTTCTTTATAGTGGCTCTTGTTCAGGGACTACCTTCTTTATAGTAGCTCTTGTTCAGGGACTACCTTCTTTATAGTGGCTCTTGTTCAGGGACTACCTTCCTTATAGTGGTTCTTGTTCAGGACTACCTTCTTTATAGTGGCTTTGTTCAGGACTACCTTTATAAGGCTCTTGTTCAAGAGATACTTCCTTATAGTGGCTCTTGTTCAGGGCTACCTTCTTCATAGTGGCTCTTGTTCAGGGACTACCTTCTTTATAGTGGCTCTTGTTCAGGAACTATCTTCTTTATAGTGGCTCTTGTTCAGGGACAACCTTCTTTATAGTGGCTCTTGTTCAGGGACAACCTTCTTTATAGTGCCTCTTGTTCAGGGACTACCTTTATAGTGGCTCTTGTTCAGGGACTACCTTTATAGTGGCTCTTGTTCAGGGACTACCTTCTTTATAGTGGCTCTTGTTCAGGGACTACCTTGTTTATAGTTGTTATTGTTCAGGGACAACCTTCTTTATAGTGACTCTTGTTCAGGGACTACCTTTATAGTGGCTCTTGTTCAGGAACTACCTTCTTTATAGTGGCTCTTGTTCAGGGACTACCTTTATAGTGGCTCTTGTTCAGGGACTACTTTCTTTATAGTGGCTCTTGTTCAGGGACTACCTTTATAGTGGCTCTTGTTCAGGGACTACCTTTATAGTGGCTCTTGTTCAGGGACTACCTTTATAGTGGCTCTTGTTCAGGGACTACCTTTATAGTGGCTCTTGTTCAGGGACTACCTTTATAGTGGCTCTTGTTCAGGGACTACCTTGTGGAGACAGAGGCTAGTGTGTCAGGAGGCCAAGGGTCTTCACACTCCAGAGCCAAAAAAGAGTAAACGTACAATGATAGGAACGTCAGAGTGTGACTTAATAACTTACACACATGGCACATGTCAACCGAGGGGTCACAACAGGTGTGTGAGTTGACCCGTGTTTTGTAGGAGTCCGGGTGAGGCCTCCACCCCCATGATTGTGTGTGGACCAATTACCAGCTGCCTGTAACTCACACAACAGTTGCCTGAAGCTCACTCACCAGCTGCCTGAAGCTCACCCACCTGCTTCCTGAAGCTCACTCACCAGGTGCCTGAAGCTCACCCACCAGCTGCCTGAAGCTCACTCACCAGCTGCCTGAAGCTCACTCACCAGCTGCCTATAGCTCACTCACCAGCTGCCTGAAGCTCACCCACCAGCTGCCTGAAGCTCACTCACCAGCTGCCTGAAGCTCACTCACCAGCTGCCTGAAGCTCACTCACCAGCTGCCTGAAGTTCACTCACCAGCTGCCTGAAGCTCACTCACCAGCTGCCTGAGGCTCACTCACCAGGCGACAGTAAGAGTGGTTTAACAATTTGATCATTACATGTCAGAACTCTTTCTTCCCTGGTCATTGCTAACACTAACAAAATTAAATACCTGCATCACTAGCGGTAATTTAAAACGCTGAGTTTAATTATACTATATATATATATATATATATATATATATATATATATATATATATATATATATATATATCGTACATCATGCGTGTTACGTACATCAACACCTTACAATGTAAGGTGTTGATGTACGTAACACGCAACCATCCACCCCACACACCCAGCCACCCTCCTTCTCCCCCTCTCTCTCTCTCCACTAACCCCACCATCAACACTAACATTACCCCCACTATTACCTCCATCACTATCACCGCCTCAACAATATATATAACACACTGACCTTTGAATGGGAACGCCATAAATTATTTACTCTCCTGCAGGTCGACTTTGACCTTTTTTTTTCGAGGTCATTTAAAGGTCACCCCGACGCTACCACAAATGGCTTTCACAGTGTTGTGAAAAATCACTTGAGGTTAGTGAAACCTAGTATGTAATACCAGGTATCACATACCCGTACTCAAGTATATCACTTTGGGTGGTATAGCATGGGTGCGTGTCGGTCCTGGGACCATGAACGCATCAGATAAGGTCACTGGACCGGAATATATAGCTTGGTAAATAGTGAAGGTGACAAGAGATGTACTTGTGGTGTTCCGAGCCGTTTGTGTGTCTGTCTTACTGCCTGCTGCTGCTGCTGTTGCTGCTGTTGCTGCTGTTGTTGCTGTTGTTGCTGCTGCTGTTCCTGGTGTTGCTTGTATTAATACTAGTGTTGCTGCTCCTGCTGTTGGTGTTGCTGGTATGGATGTTTCTGTTGTTACTGCTGTTACTGTTATTGGTGTTAGTGCATGTTGCTGTTACTGTTACTGGTGTTAGTGCTTGCTGTTCTTATTGTTACTGGTGTTAGTGCTTGATGTTGTTACTGTTGTTAGTGTTTGCTGTTGTTACTGGTGTAAGTGCTTGCTGCTGTTAGTGTTACTGGTGTTAGTGCTTGCTGTTGTTACTGTTACTGGTGTTAGTGCTTGCTGTTGTTACTGTTACTGGTGTTAGTGCTTGCTGCTGTTACTGGTGTAAGTGCTTGATGCTGTTACTGTTACTGGTGTTAGTGCTTGCTGTTGTTACTGTTACTGGTGTTAGTACTTGCTGTTGTTACTGTTACTGGTGTTAGTGCTTGATGTTGTTATTGGTGTTAGTGCTTGCTGCTGTTACTGGTGTTAGTGCTTGCTGTTGTTACTGTTATTGGTGTTAGTGCTTGCTGCTGTTACTGGTGTTAGTGCTTGTTGTTACTGTTACTGGTGTTAGTACTTGCTGTTGTTACTGTTACTGGTGTTAGTGCTTGCTGTTGTTACTGTTACTGGTCTTAGTGATTGCTGTTGTTACTGTTACTGGTGTTAGTGCTTGTTGTTACTGTTACTGGTGTTAGTACTTGCTGTTGTTACTGTTACTGGTCTTAGTGCTTGCTGTTGTTACTGTTACTGGTCTTAGTGATTGCTGCTGTTACTGGTGTAGTGATTGCTGTGTTACTGTTACTGGTCTTAGTGATCTGCTGTTGTTACTGTTTTGTCTTAGTGATTGCTGTTGTTACTGTTACTGGTCTTAGTGATTGCTGTTGTTACTGTTACTGGTGTTAGTGATTGCTGTTGTTACTGTTACTGGTCTTAGTGATTGCTGTTGTTACTGTTACTGGTCTTAGTGATTGCTGTTGTTACTGTTACTGGTCTTAGTGTTGCTTGTTACTGTTACTGGTGTTAGTGATTGCTGTTGTTACTGTTACTGGTCTTAGTGCTTGCTGTTGTTACTGTTACTGGTCTTAGTGATTGCTGTTGTTACTGTTACTGGTCTTAGTGATTGCTGTTGTTACTGTTACTGGTGTTAGTGCTTGCTGTTGTTACTGTTACTGGTGTTAGTGCTTGCTGTTGTTACTGTTACTGGTGTTAGTGATTGCTGTTGTTACTGTTACTGGTCTTAGTGATTGCTGTTGTTACTGTTACTGGTCTTAGTGATTGCTGTTGTTACTGTTGCTGATTCTACTGTTTATGATGATCTTTTTTTTCCTCCTCACTTCTTCTATTCCCTCATCATCACTGCCTCTTATCCTCCTCGCTTCCTCCTCTTCTTTCCCCGCCTCACCTCCTCTTCCTCTCCTCCCTTGTACACCTCCTCCTCTTCCTCTCCACCGTACCATACAGTTCAGCATCTCACTAATTAACTCCCATGGCTTCCACTCACTAATCTCCTCTACTCCACTCACTAATCTCCTCTACTCCACTCACTAATCTCCTCTACTCCACTCAACACTCTTGTATTATTCAAAACAAATCGTTAAGGATAAGTCTTGAATCTCTGATTACCATTAGAGTCATTAGCAAGAGGCAACACCTGAAGTTACTAACTCTGTATGAAAGACTAGTTCAACTGACCACTGTTCTGTACTCAGGTCTTAAGAGACCTGAAGTTTCAGACTGCATGAAAGACTAGTTGAACTTCAGGTGACTTCTCGGCCCATCCTGGACCATTGTTACCTCTCTTAACTTCATCTTCGTCCACGACCTTAAAACACCATTTTAAAAGGCGATGTTTTTTACGATTTAAATGCACACATTCTCTCTCTCTCTCTCTCTCTCTCTCTCTCTCTGCACCATGGGTTAGTTATGAGTTGTTTCAGCCAGGTTATTGTGTATTGTTTCAGCCAGGTTATTGTGTATTGTTTCAGCCAGGTTATTGTGTATTGTTTCATAGCAGCAGAGTGCCAAGAGTGTTGTTGTCTCGTGCCGTCAAGAAGCCAGACAGTGCCACCATCATTCCACCTCGTACCTTATACACAAACTGTTGATATATGAGATACTTGTACAATATTTAGGTATCTTTATTCTGGAAGTGTTTGGCCACGCAGTGGCTTCTTCAGTCCAGTGCAGAGAAACGTGGAAGATGAGTTGATGGATTGAACATGGCGACTCCAGGCTGAGGGACTGATTACCTCAAACTCCTCCTCATTTTCCACCTTTCTCTGCATTACACTGAAGACACCTCTGCGTGGCGATAAAAACGTTTCCAGAATAAAGGTACCTTGTGAGTTTTGTAAATTATTTATTCACACACTCACAAGGCAAAGATTAGAACACCAACCATCATGGAAGACTGCCTTCCAGCACCCCCGTCCCTCTCATCACTGCTGCATCAACATTCTCTCCCATCATTAAGAACTACAATGAGAATGAAATGCTAGTTAACACAAGTTCACTGGAAATAATGACACAGGTTACTGAGAGACTAAAAGAGGTAATTACTGAGGATGGCAACCAACGTCCTTGAAACCCCCAGCAGGAGCAGGAGCGAGGGGAGGGATGCTTCGTGACTACTCTTTCCTCTCTACTAAGTGGACAGCACAAGCATCATATCGGTATTAGAATGGACCTCAGTGTTTGTGCTTGAAGGTTGTAGTGTGTGGTGGGTGTAGAGACCACCTACCGTGTAAGAGTTACCTGTCAGGCTCACTGACTCAAATGCATTGTTCTATTAGTGGCTTTCTTTGTGCCACTTTTGTAGCACAGAAAAAACCACTGATAGAGCATACTCTATTATTATTATTATTATTATTATTATTGTTAGTAGTAGTAGTAGTAAGTAGTACTAGTAGTAAGATGTGGGAGGTGTGTGAGACGGATTACAGGTTCAGGTAGAACTGCGGTGATAAAATCCTTCATGTGAAGGATATCATCTCTGATAGACTAGGAATCAGACGCAAAATGTAATACTGTAAGACAGTTTAACTGAAACATTTTTGGCCTTGGGACCCTGGTGGGACCTTGGGGTCAGACTGAGGGTGACCAGGGTCCCATGACTGAAATGTTTCCTGGAAACGTGTCTAAGTTATTTCATTTTGTGTCTTTTCCATTACTTTCCGGTATCGTACACCTTTATATCCAGACTAGAGACCACTGATAATCTAGGATGTAGACGCACTAACACCTGGTATTATGGTCTAGAATCTAGATGCTGGAAGTGCGTCCCCAGGCAGCACAGCTGACACACGTCACTCTTGTGTCCCCGGGCAGCACAGCTGACACCTCACTCTTGTGTCCCCGGGCAGCACAGCTGACACACGTCACTCTTGTGTCCCCGGGCAGCACAGCTGACACACCTCACTCTTGTGTCCCCGGGCAGCACAGCTGACACACGTCACTCTTGTGTCCCCGGGCAGCACAGCTGACACACCTCACTCTTGTGTCCCCGGGCAGCACAGCTGACACACCTCACTCTTGTGTCCCCGGGCAGCACAGCTGACACACCTCACTCTTGTGTCCCCGGGCAGCACAGCTGACACACCTCACTCTTGTGTCCCAGGGCAGCACAGCTGACACACCTCACTCTTGTGTCCCAGGGCAGCACAGCTGACACACCTCACTCTTGTGTCCCAGGGCAGCACAGCTGACACACCTTACTCTTGTGTCCCCGGCAACACAGCTGACACACCTCACTCTTGTGTCCCCGGCTGCACCAGCTGGACACACTCACTCTTGTGTCCCCGGGCAGCACAGCTGACACACCTCACTCTTGTGTCCCAGGGCAGCACAGCTGACACACCTACTCTTGTGTCCCGGGCAGCACAGCTGACACACCTCACTCTTGTGTCCCAGGGCAGCACAGCTGACACACCTCACCCTTGTGTCCAAGGGCAGCACAGCTGACACACCTCACTCTTGTGTCCCTGGGCAGCACAGCTGACACCTCATCTTGTGTCCCAGGGCAGCACAGCTGACACCTCACTCTTGTGTCCCCGGGCAGCACAGCTGACACCTCACTCTTGTGTCCCAGGGCAGCACAGCTGACACCTCACTCTTGTGTCCCAGGGCAGCACAGCTGACACCTCACTCTTGTGTCCCCGGGCAGCACAGCTGACACCTCACTCTTGTGTCCCAGGGCAGCACAGCTGACACCTCACTCTTGTGTCCCAGGGCAGCACAGCTGACACCTCACTCTTGTGTCCCCGGGCAGCACAGCTGACACCTCACTCTTGTGTCCCCGGGCAGCACAGCTGACACCTCACTCTTGTGTCCCAGGGCAGCACAGCTGACACCTCACTCTTGTGTCCCCGGGCAGCACAGCTGACACACCTCACTCTTGTGTCCCCGGGCAGCACAGGTGACACACGTCACTCTTGTGTCCCGGGCAGCACAGGTGACACCTCACTCTTGTGTCCCGGCAGCACAGGTGACACCTCACTCTTGTGTCCCGGGCAGCACAGCTGACACCTCACTCTTGTGTCCCGGCAGCACAGCTGACACCTCATTCTTGTGTCCCAGGGCAGCACAGCTGACACCTCACTCTGTGTCCCTCGGGCAGCACAGCTGACACCTCACTCTTGTGTCCCAGGGCAGCACAGCTGACACCTCACTCTTGTGTCCCCGGGCAGCACAGCTGACATCTCACTCTTGTGTCCCAGGGCAGCACAGCTGACATCTCACTCTTGTGTCCCAGGGCAGCACAGCTGACACACCTCACTCTTGTGTCCCCGGGCAGCACAGCTGACACACCTCACTCTTGTGTCCCCGGGCAGCACAGCTGACATCTCACTCTTGTGTCCCCGGGCAGCACAGCTGACACACCTCACTCTTGTGTCCCAGGGCAGCACAGCTGACACACCTATCCCACATGACCTAACCTTCCCTATCCCACATGACCTAGCCTTGCCTATCCCACATGACCTAGCCTTGCCTATCCCACATGACCTAACCTTGCCTATCCCACATGACCTAGCCTTGCCTATCCCACATGACCTAGCTTGCCTATCCCACATGACCTAACCCTGGTTATCCCAAGTGTAAGCTCTGTGACAGGCAGCTGGGACGATCTTCAACAAGACTTAAGTGACTATCCATCTATCTGTTATTTAACTTCCGGTGGAGAGAGGTGTATGCATGGTGAGAATACATTCATGTATGATACAATACTCCCCTGAGTCTCTCCAGTATTCATATCTCCAACTTGTGTATACGTGTTATAGTGTGTGCGTGCTAGTTTTTTTTTACAGTAACCTCGTAGATTATGCTTCCTGTGTGGGATAGGCTGTCCCGAGATGTGGTTGTCCCCACATAATAGTAACTATCTTCCTGCTGGGAGAGAACGTTTAAAGGTGCCGTCGCTACTGAGCTGATGGTGGAATACTTAAAAGATATGTCCATCACTACTCAAGTACCCAAGCTCAAGGTGACACATTCCATAACTTCAAGTATGATAGTATAATACACGTTGTATGATACACGTTGTATGATACACGTTGTATAATACACGTTGTATGATAGACTATGACAAGGGAACTTAGCCAGATTTTGTTCCCACATTGTAACTATCGTATAGAATGGGATAGCAGCATTCCGTCATTGTATCTATTCTTGGATACGAAACTCCAGCATTTTCTATTTTTTTTCCGATTTCTCTTGGCCTCCCTTCTCACCCTTCTCCTATCCTTCCTGTTCCTCCTCTCTTTGTTCCCGTTGTTACTTCTCGTCCTCCTCTGCGCCCTCATTCTCTCTGTGTTCAGTAAGCTACAAGGAGGCGAGCATGGTGTGTGCTTGGATTGTACCTGTCTAGGTGAGATAGTGGTCCTGGGAGTCCCACTCCTTGTGTGTGGCCTGGGAGTACTGCCAGGCTCTCTCTCTCTCTCTCTCTCTCTCTCTCTCTCTCTCTCTCTCTCTCTCTCTCTTCTTTTCTCTGTGATGGTGGTGGTGGACATAGCCAGCCATCAGCGGTGCCTTTGTCTGCCCCTGGAGAACACTTGTGCTGGTGGGGTGAGAGCCCTTACCTGCAACACCTGTCTCACACACACACACACACACTACACATGGTAACTAACACAGGTGGTCTCAGAACTATCACCAAGCTTTTAGAAGAGATACGATAAAGCTCATGCAGCAGGGAGAGAGTGGACCTAGTAGCGTCCAGCGAAGAGGCTGGGCCAGGAGCTGTGAATCAACCCCTGCAACCACAATTAGGCGATTACACACACAACAGAAAAATGTTTAATGACGCTTTACATGTGTCTCACACTGAGCACCAGCGTGAGTCCTAGTGCTGAGGAGTGTGTTCTAGTGCTGAGGAGTGTGTTCTAGTGCTGAGGAGTGTGTCCTAGTGCTGAGGAGTGTGTTCTACTGCTGAGGAGTGTGTTCTACTGCTGAGGAGTGTGTTCTAGTGCTGAGGAGTGTGTTCTAGTGCTGAGGAGTGTGTTCTAGTGTTGAGGAGTGTGTTCTAGTGCTGAGGAGTGTGTTCTAGTGCTGAGGAGTGTGTTCTAGTGCTAAGGAGTGTGTTCTAGTGCTGAGGAGTGTGTTCTAGTGCTGAGGAGTGTGTTCTAGTGCTAAGGAGTGTGTTCTAGTGCTGAAGATTGTGTTCTAGTGCTGAGGAGTGTGTTCTAGTGCTGAGGAGTGTGTTCTAGTGTTGAGTGTGTTCTAGTGCTGAGGAGTGTGTTCTAGTGCTGAGGAGTGTGTTCTAGTGCTGAGGAGTGTGTTCTAGTGCTAAGGAGTGTGTTCTAGTGCTGAGGATTGTGTTCTAGTGCTGAGGAGTGTGTTCTAGTGCTAAGGAGTGTGTTCTAGTGCTGAAGATTGTGTTCTAGTGCTGAGGAGTGTGTTCTAGTGATGAGGAGTGTGTTCTAGTGCTGAGGAGTGTGTTCTAGTGCTAAGGAGTGTGTTCTAGTGCTGAAGATTGTGTTCTAGTGCTGAGGAGTGTGTTCTAGTGCTGAGGAGTGTGTTCTAGTGCTGATGAATGTGTTCTAGTGCTGAAGATTGTGTTCTAGTGCTGAGGAGTGTGTTCCTAGTGCTGAGGAGTGTGTTCTAGTGCTGAGGAGTGTGTTCTAGTGCTGAGGTGTTCTAGTGCTGAGGAGTGTGTTCTAGTGCTGAGGAGTGTGTTCTAATGCTGAGGAGTGTGTTCTAGTGCTGAGGAGTGTGTTCTAGTGCTGAGGAGTGTGTTCTAGTGCTGAGGAGTGTGTTCTAGTGCTGAGGAGTGTGTTCTAGTGCTGAGGAGTGTGTTCTAGTGCTGAGGAGTGTGTTCTAGTGCTGAGAGTGTTCTAGTCTGAGGAGTGTGTTCTAGTGCTGAGGAGTGTGTTCTAGTGCTGAGGAGTGTGTTCTAGTGCTGAGGAGTGTGTTCTAGTGCTGAGGAGTGTTCTAGTGCTGAGGAGTGTGTTCTAGTGCTGAGGAGTGTGTTCTAGTGCTGAGGAGTGTGTTCTAGTGCTGAGGAGTGTGTTCTAGTGCTGAGGAGTGTGTTCTAGTGCTGAGGAGTGTGTTCTAGTGCTGAGGAGTGTGTTCTAGTGCTGAGGAGTGTGTTCTAGTGCTGAGGAGTGTGTTCTGTGTGAAGTGTTCTAGTGCTGAGGAGTGTGTTCTAGTGCTGAGGAGTGTGTTCTAGTGCTGAGGATTGTGTTCTAGTGCTGAGGAGTGTGTTCTAGTGCTGGAGTGTGTTCTAGTGCTCAGGAGTGTGTTCTAGTGCTGAGGAGTGTGTTCTAGTGCTGAGGAGTGTGTTCTAGTGCTGAGATGTGTTCTAGTGCTGAGGAGTGTGTCAGTGCTGAGTGCTAGTGCTGAGGAGTGTGTTCTAGTGCTGAGGAGTGTGTTCTAGTGCTGAGGATGTGTTCTAGTGCTGAGGAGTGTGTTCTAGTGCTGAGAGTGTGTTCAGTGCTCAGAGTGTGTTCTAGTGCTGAGGTGTGTTCTAGTGCTGAGGAGTGTGTTCTAGTGCTGAGGAGTGTCTGTGCTTCTAGTGCTGAGGAGTGTGTTCTAGTGCTGAGGAGTGTGTTCTAGTGCTAGGAGTGTGTTCTAGTGCTAGGAGTGTGTTCTAGTGCTGAGGAGTGTGTTCTAGTGCTGAGGAGTGTGTTCTTGTGCTGATTAGTGTGTTCTAGTGCTGAGGAGTGTGTTCTAGTGCTGAGGAGTGTGTTCTAGTGCTGAGGAGTGTGTTCTAGTGCTGAGGAGTGTGTTCTAGTGCTGAGGAGTGTGTTCTAGTGCTGAGGAGTGTGTTCTAGTGCTGAGGAGTGTGTTATACGAGGAGAGACTGAAAAAACTGCCAGACAATCTTAGTGCAGAGATGAACAAGAGGAAACATGACAGCGACGTACAAGGTACTCAGAGACTTTGTCAGGGCAGATAGGCGAGAGTGTATAGATACAGTCTGAACATGGTGAATGATGCGCTCATAACAAATATTCCTTCAGTTTTAATGGTTGGTAAATACGTTAAAGGTATTGTGCCTTTTTCTTCTTAGTAATAATAATAATAATAATAGTAATACCAATAATAATAATAATAATAATAATAATAACTATAATAATAATAATAATTAAAGTAAACCTGGCAAACTGAGCATTAATTAAATTAGGAAACCACTAGAACAGCTCCATGCTTGTACTCACAAATAATTACACAGGGTCGATGACTCAACCCCAGTAAATATTTCTAGGTTAGTACACTCACACGTATAAATAAAAAATCTTTAAAAATAGAATTATTGCTTGATAAAGATAATAAAAATGAAAAACGTCAGAGAGAGAATATTTCCCAAGTGGCAAATACCAGCTACTTATTGGAAATTGTGGGAGACCTCGGAAACGCCCTCCCTCCCGCCCGCCCGCCGGCCCTCCCGCCCGTCCGTCCGTCCGCCCGCCTGCCCTCCCGCCCGTCCGTCCGCCCGCCCGCCCGTCCGCCCCGCCCGCCGGCCCCCACGCAGCTCCTCCCCCGCCCGTCCCCTCCCGAACGCCGCCCGTCCGTCCGTCCGTCCATTCAACCCCGCCCACCCTCCCGCCCTCCGTTTTGTAATACTGGTCAGAGCCAAGAAAATATTGGAATTCTTCTGCACAAAGCTTTACCTCTCACAACACACAAAAATACTATATATATATTAATGTTTCAATGTTAATTAAATAACCATATACATACACACACACACACACACACACACACACACACACACACACATATATATATATATATATATATATATATATATATATATATATATATATATATATATATATATATATATATATAGATTTTATTTATTTATTTATTTATTTATTAATACATCGGCCGTCTCCCACCAAGGCAGGGTGGCACGAAAAAGAAAAACTTTCATCATCATTCACTCCATCACTGTCTTGCCAGAGGCGTGCTTACACTACAGTTATAAAACTGCAACATTAACACCCCTCCTTCAGAGTGCCAGCACTGTACTTCCCATCTCCAGGACTCAAGTCCGGCCTGCCGGTCCGTGAATCCCTTCATAAATGTTACCTTGCTTACACTCCAACACCACGTCAGGTCCAATAAACATTTGTCTCCATTCGCTCCTAACACGCTCACGCATGCTTGCTGGAAGTCCAAGCCCCTCGCACACAAAACCTCTTTTACCCCCTCCCTCCATCCTTTCCTATGCCGACCTCTACCACGCCTTCCCTCCACTACAGATTTATACACTCGAAGTCATTCTATTTTGTTCCATCCTCTCTACATGTCCGAACCACCTCAACAACCCTCTGGATAACCCTCTCAGCCCTCTGGATAATAGTTTTGGTAATCCCACACCTCCTCCTAATCTCCAAACTACGGATTCTCTGCATTATATTCACACCACACATTGACCTCAGACATGACATCTCCACTGCCTCCAGCCTTCTCCTTGTTACAACATTCACACCCATGTTTCACACCCATATAAGAGTGTTGGTATAATTATACTCTCATACATTCCCCTCTTTGCTTCCATGGACAAAGTTCTTTGTCTCCACAGACTCAGTGCACCACTCACCTTTTTCCCCTCATCAATTCTATGATTCACCTCATCCTTCATAGACCCATCTGCTGACACGTCCACTCCCAGATATCTGTATACATTCACCTCCTCCATATATATATATATATATATATATATATATATATATATATATATATATATATTATATATATATATATAATTATTAGTAGGATACATGTTAAAACTGAAGTAATTTGAAGAACTGTGTCAGACAATATTTCTGAAAAATATTGAGCAAGAAACAGTATTTTTTTAAAAAAGTTGAGATGTTTTAAGTGTAGGAGGCGGCCAGGACCAGACCGTGGTGTGTGTGTGTTAGCACAAGTGTTCTTCCTCTCTTCTTCCTCCTCCTCCTTCTCTTCCTCCTCCTCCTCCTCCTCCTTCAAATTCAAATTCAAATTTTTATTTCTTTGTAAGTTTACAATGTGATTGACATGAATTCCTCCTCCTCCTCCTTTTCCTTTTTCTCCTCTTCCTCCTCTTCTAGGTTCTCTCTATTCCTCCTTCTTCACCCACTTCTGTCCATCTCGTTTTACTCTTTCTAACCTTTCTCATTCTTCTTCCTCACTGCCCACTCTCTTCTCTTTCCTTCCTTTGTCGTTATTCCTCACCAACTCCCTTCTCCCTTCACTCCTCCCTCCACTCTTTCCTCCACCCCTCCCTCCACCCCTCCCTCCACCCTCCCTCCACTCCTCCTTCAACCCCTCCCTCTACCCCTCCCTCCACTCCTCCCTCCACTCCTAGCTCCATCCCTCCCTCCACCCTCCCTCCACCCCTCCCTCCACCCCTCCCTCCACTCCTCCCTCCACCTCTCCCTCCATCCCTCCCTCCATCCCTCCCTCCATCCCCCCTCCTCTCCTCCCTCCTCTCCTCCCTCCACCCCTCCCTGCGTCCCTCTCTCCACAATGGTTGTAAGCATCTCTCAGCCACATTCTATCATAACATAATATTGATACATGTTAGAGATACTGGCTGCTAATTCATTTCCTCCTGTCTGCCCAATATATATATATATATATATATATATATATATATATATATATATATATATATATATATATATATATATATATATGAGAACCACATTAGCCTTTTTATCCCAATTTTTTGGCAGCTGCCTGATTGGAGAGACTGATTGTGGACCTTTGTTATTGTGTCACTGAGAGGTGGTTGTCAGCACTATGGAACAGTATGGTGTGTTGTCAGCACTATGGAACAGTATGGTGTGTTGTCAGCACTATGGAACAGTATGGTGTGTTGTCAGCACTATGGAACAGTATGGTGTGTTGTCAGCACGATGGAACATTATGGTGTGTTCTCAGCACTATGGAACAGTATGGTGTGTTGTCAGCACTATGGAACAGTATGGTGTGTTGTCAGCACTATGGAACAGTATGGTGTGTTGTCAGCACTATGGAACAGTATGGTGTGTTGTCAGCACTATGGAACAGTATGGTGTGTTGTCAGCACCATGGAACAGTATGGTGTGTTGTCAGCACCATGGAACATTATGGTGTGTTGTCAGCACCATGGAACAGTATGGTGTGTTGTCAGCACCATGGAACAGTATGGTGTGTTGTCAGCACCATGGAACAGTATGGTGTTTGTCAGCACCATGCTCCTCATCTCCTTCCCTCCCTCTCTCCCTCCCTCACTCCCTCACTCTCTCCCTCTCTCCCTCCCTCACTCCCTCACTTCAGTCATGTCACTTATGTAGCAGTGACGTAACTCGGGTTCAGCTCTGACTTTTTATTTTGTGTCATTTTAAAATTGTTTTGTTTTTCTTATCCTGTCGTATTCGTTCTTATCTCTGGTTCTTGTCTCTCTGTTTCCTTCATTGTTATCTTCTATACACTCCCTCTTGCACCATAAGTTCTCTCCATTTTTTCTTATTTCTTTTCTTCACTCTTGGTATGACTTTCTCTCTGCCTTTTAACATTTTCTCTTTATTATCTTCATCATCTCCTTCCCATTGGATTTCTCTCGGAAAGTTTATCACGCAGTCATATCTTCCCCTTCTGTAATCTCATTCTCTGTTACTCGTCCTGTTACTTTTCCACCAGATGCTCAAAACCCGGTGGTTCATATAGTTGATATCATCTGTGTCATATTCGTTTTGTGAGAAGCAGATCAAGTCTTGCTGGTTCATCTGCACCTCCCACTCTTGTTCTTCCTGGCACCTGTTGTCTCAGAATATTCCTCACTGCTGCTCTGATCTCCTAGTTTCCTCCCTGACTATAATCATTACTTCCATGGGAGTCCCCTGGCCGGGTCACCAACTGGACCGGGACAACACCGGCGAACCTACTACTACTGTACTGGGAGTCCCAGTTTTCCCAGTCGTCTTATAGTTGAAATCTCCTCGTGCAAGAAGGTTATCTTCATTAGTTTACGTAAGATTTGTCAGGAAACAGGACAAGTATTTCCTGACGCGGGTTTTAATCATATGATGACCCGCAGCTGGAGCTTTTGGTCATCTGACCGAGGCCTTCCGCTGGCTTACCCGTCCACCCGTTTAAAAATTATGGTTATGATTATTACCATTTCATATTGTATCTCGGTTTCGTTAGTTATCTGTGTCAGTTTACGTTATGTGAACCTTTGTCCTCTTATACTGATGCCACTCATCTCTTGCTCTTCTATTATTTAGTGTGCATTATATGTGACTGTCACAATTATGTAGATAAATGGTTCAGAAAACCGACAAGTTGATAAATTGGACACATTTGCAACTCTTGGGTATCTTGTGGAAACGTTTCGCCACACATTGGCTTCATCAGTCCAGTACAAAGAAGAATGGTTGAAGATCAGAAGGTCTTTGAGGTAATCAGTCCCTCGGCCTGGCGTAGATATCACTATTATATTTTGGGTTTTCATCTTCCAGCTGTGTCCTCGTGTTCCTGTTTCCCACCTCAAACAATCACCTTTTTTCACTATTTTGTACGGTGTTATGTATCCCCTAGTCTTCCTGTCCTCTAGTGTCAACACGTTGAGTTTCCTTAACCTTTCCTCATAGGACACATACCTTAGCTCCGGGATTAGTCTCGTTGCAAACCTTTGCATTTTCTCCAGTTTCTTGACGTATTTGACCAGGTGTGGGTTAAATACTGGTTATGCGTACTCCAGTATGGGCCTGATGTGTATGTGTGTGTGTTTGCGTTGTGTGTGTGTGTGTGTGTGTGTGTGTGTGTGTGTGTGTGTGTGTGTGTGTGTGTGCGTGCGTGTTTTCTCATCTCCATTTACTAATTATTTCCTCTAAAACCGACCAAACTTCCATTTTCTATTTTTGGAGCTGAGTGTCTTGATGCTCCAACCATCAGCGGTGTTGCCAGCGTCTGTGTTGTGTGGTTGCAGTGATGGTTGTTGCCAGAACCGAGAGATGTTTGACTTAAGCAAGAAAGTAACCAACCACTCTACTGACGTCCTATATTGAATTTTACTCAGAAATACAATAGAAACCATATCATTGCTAGTGTTGCTTGCTGCTAGTGTTGATCATTGCTAGTGTTGCTCGTTGCTAGTGTTGCTTGCTGCTAGTGTTGCTCGTTGCTAGTGTTGCTCGTTGCTAGTGTTGCTAGTTGCTAGTGTTGCTTGCTGCTAGTGTTGCTCGTTGCTAGTGTTGCTTGCTGCTAGTGTTGATTGCTGCTAGTGTTGCTCGTTGCTAGTGTTGCTCGTTGCTAGTGTTGCTCGTTGCTAGTGTTGCTCGTTGCTAGTGTTGCTCGTTGCTAGTGTTGCTTGCTGCTAATGTTGCTCGTTGCTAGTGTTGCTCGTTGCTAGTGTTGCTTGATGCTAGTGTTGCTCGTTGCTAGTGTTGCTTGCTGCTAGTGTTGCTGTTGCTAGTGTTGCTCGTTGCTAGTGTTGCTTGCTGCTAGTGTTGCTCGTTGCTAGTGTTGCTTGCTGCTAGTGTTGCTCGTTGCTAGTGTTGCTCGTTGCTAGTGTTGCTTGCTGCTAGTGTTGCTCGTTGCTAGTGTTGCTTGCTGCTAGTGTTGCTCGTTGCTAGTGTTGCTCGTTGCTAGTGTTGCTTTCTGCTAGTGTTGCTCGTTGCTAGTGTTGCTTGCTGCTAGTGTTGCTCGTTGCTAGTGTTGCTTGCTGCTAGTGTTGCTCGTTGCTAGTGTTGCTCGTTGCTAGTGTTGCTTCTGCAGTGTTGCTCGTTGCTAGTGTTGCTTGCTGCTAGTGTTGCTCGTTGCTAGTGTTGCTCGTTGCTAGTGTTGCTCGTTGCTAGTGTTGCTGCTAGTGTTGCTTGCTGCTAGTGTTGCTCGTTGCTAGTGTTGCTTGTTGCTAGTGTTGCTTGCTGCTAGTGTTGCTTGCTGCTAGTGTTGCTCGTTGCTAGTGTTGCTCGTTGCTAGTGTTGCTTGCTGCTAGTGTTGCTCGTTGCTAATGTTGCTCGTTGCTAGTGTTGCTTGCTGCTAGTGTTGCTTGCTGCTAGTGTTGCTTGCTGCTAGTGTTGCTCGTTGCTAGTGTTGCTGCTAGTGTTGCTTGCTTTGCTCAGTTTTAGTGTTGCTTGCTGCTAGTGTTGCTTGCTGCTAGTGTTGCTTGTTGCTAGTGTTGCTCGTTGCTAGTGTTGCTCGTTGCTAGTGTTGATTGCTGCTAGTGTTGCTTGCTGCTAGTGTTGCTTGCTGCTAGTGTTGCTTGCTGCTAGTGTTGCTCGTTGCTAGTGTTGCTCGTTGCTAGTGTTGCTTGCTGCTAGTGTTGCTTGCTGCTAGTGTTGCTTGCTGCTAGTGTTGCTCGTTGCTAGTGTTGCTTGCGCTAGTGTTGCTCGTTGCTCTGCTAGTGTTGCTGTTGCTAGTGTTGCTCGTTGCTAGTGTTGCTGCTGCTAGTGTTGCTTGCTGCTAGTGTTGCTCGTGCTAGTGTTGCTGCTGCTAGTGTTGCTTGCTGCTAGTGTTGCTCTGTGCTAGTGTTGCTTGCTGCTAGTGTTGCTTGCTGCTAGTGTTGCTTGCTGCTAGTGTTGCTTGCTGCTAGTGTTGCTTGCTGCAGTGTTTTGCTGCTAGTGTTGCTTGCTGCTAAAGTGTTGCTCTGCTAGCTAGTGTTGCTCTGCTAGTGTTGCTTGCTGCTAGTGTTGTTTGCTGCTAGTGTTGCTCGCTGCTAGTGTTCCTCATTGCTAGTGTTGCTCATTGCTAGTGTTGCTCGTTGCTAGTGTTGCTGCTATTGTTGTTTGTTGCTAGTGTTGCTTCTGCTAGTGTTGCTTGCTGCTAGTGTTGCTTGGCAGTGTTGCTCATTGCTAGTGTTGCTCGTTGCTAGTGTGCTGCTCAGTTGCTATGTTGTTGCCTTGCTAGTGTTGTTCTGCTAGTGTTGCTCATTGCTAGTGTTGCTCATTGCTAGTGTTGCTCATTGCTAGTGTTGCTCGTTGCTAGTGTTGCTCGCTGCTAGTGTTGCTCATTGCTAGTGTTGCCCGTTGCTAGTGTTGTTCGTTGCTAGTGTTGCTCGTTGCTAGTGTTGCTCGCTGCTAGTGTTGCTCATTGCTAGTGTTGCTCGTTGCTAGTGTTGCTCGTTGCTAGTGTTGCTCGTGCTAGTGTTGCTCGTTGCTAGTGTTGCTCGTTGCTAGTGTTGCTCGTTGCTAGTGTTGCTCGTTGCTAGTGTTGCTCATTGCTAGTGTTGCTCGTTGCTAGTGTTGCTCGTTGCTAGTGTGCTGCTGCTATGTTGCTGCTAGTGTTCCGTGCTGGTTTTCGATGCTAGTTTCTGATGCTGTGTGTTCTAGATGTTGCTGTGCAAGATGTTTAGTTGTGGTTGTTACACACTAGTAACTTTGGGATAAAATATTTACATGTATTGTTTGGTTACAATGTTTTGTTTTTACACAAAAACTTGGTATACCT
>WNWK01003031.1:65000-183322 GCA_009830355.1 Cherax destructor
CAGAAACAAGTGGGTATATACAGAGAAAGATCGCAGTCAGCAGGACTCGATATGCTACTGGGGACGGTCAAGATTCCCTTCAACACATGCTTGAGGCTCACTGACGTGCCCGGGCTGGAAACATGGCTTGTGAACCAGGCTGTCCAGCTTATGTGGTATTCATGACTGAGTGGATAAGAGCGCTGCTTGGAAATCTTGACTGTCCCCAGTAGCAGTATCGAGTCCTGCTGACTGCGATCTTTCTCTGTGTATATATATATGTGTGTGTGTGTGTGTGTGTATGTTCAGTGTGTCTTTTCAGAGTTCAAATGGCTGGAAGAAATGAAAATGGTTGAGGAAGATCCAGTTACTCTTGCACTCACTGAAACTAAGCCAATGGGAATGGCACCAGCTGTTATGTGGGAATATGAGGGAGTTGAGGGGAGGGAGCTGTCAGACTCGCCCTGCCACAGCTACAGTGAACAAAAAGACAATGACATGCGTCACGAAGCCCATGTTTACGTGAGACACTGTTGAGGAGACATTGTGTTGGTGATCCTCGTGTTTTCCTGCGTCAGGTTGAAGACAGAGGTGAGAACAACACGCACACTTCTCGAAGACGACCTTGACACTTGACGACTATGTGATCAAAGGACTTGTAGCTGCTTTGCCGTTTTCTGGATCAAACCTCTTTGCCTCCCATATCCTTGACGCTGTGTAACCCAAGTCCAGAGTGTAAAGCACATTCTCAGAGCACAGTAAGAGTGATAAAGACAGTGCTGTCATCTACACCTTCCTTTTCTAGCACTGCCTCCTCTTCTTACCACTGCATATTCCATCTTTTATCCCAGTCTTTATACCTCCAACTGTTCACAATTGCCGAGAGATATTATCAACAAAATAATTTAGAAATGAGTGAGTTTTTCAGTGTGGACGATAGCACGAGTGTTGACGCACTACACCAAGTGACTCTCTCTGGCTCACCATGCATGTTATTGCCTATGTGCCTCTTGTCATCACTCTTTATATATATATATATATATATATATATATATATATATATATATATATATATATATATATATATACAGTGGACCCTCGGTTAACGAATACCCGAAATCGTGCAATTATGTAAGTATAATTTTGTAAGTTCTTGTGGAAGTGTATTTTTGGGGTCTGAAATAGACTAACCTACGTGAAATTTTTCCTTAAGGAGTAAATTCGTTCGGTAATGGCACTTGAGCAGACTTCAGGAGTGAAGTTTTACGAAACTCGGGGTCCACTGTATATATTCAATAAGTCGGCCGTCTCCCACCGAGGCAGGGTGACCCAAAAGAAGAAAATCCCTCCCAAAAAAAATACTTTCATCATCATTCAACACTTTCACCACTCTCATACATAATCACTGTCTTTGCAGAGGAGCTCAGATACGACAGCTGAGAATAGTCCCTCCCAGCTGTCACTATCCCAGACCCTCCTTTAAAGTGCAGGCATTGTACTTCCCATTTCCAGGACTCAAGTCCAACTAAATCAATTAACTGGTTTCCCTGAATCCCTTCACAAACTGTTACACTGCTCACACTACAACAGCTCGTCAGGTCCCAAAAACCATTCGTCTCCACTCACTCCTATCTAACACGCTCACACATGCTTGCTGGAAGTCCAAGCCCCTCGCCCACAAAACCTCCTTTAACCCCTCCCTCCAACCTTTTCTAGGACGACCCCTACCCCGCCTTCCTTCCCCTACATATTTATACGCTCTCCAAGTCATTCTACTTTGATCCATTCTCTCTAAATGACCAAACCACCTTAACAACCCCTCTTCAGCCCTCTGACAAATACTTTTAGTAACTCCACACCTTCTAATTTCCACATTCCGAATTTTCTGCATAATATTTACACCACACATTGCCCTTAGACAGGACATCTCCACTGCCTCCAGCCTCCTCCTCGCTGCAGCATTTATAACCCATGCTTCACACCCATATAAGAGTGTTGGTACCACTATATATATATATATATATATATATATATATATAAAATATATATATATATATATATATATATATATATATATACTCAGTAGCTTCGTTAATGCAAATATTTAATCAGCCGATCACCTGGCAACATCTCGATGCCTAAAAGCATGTAGACATAGTCAAGAGGTTCACTTGTTGTTCAGATTGGACTTCAGAATGGGGAAGTAATGGCAAAACAGTCTCTAGAGTTTACAGAAAATGGTGTGAAAAACAAACAGTGAGAGACAGTTCTTTTTGCAAAAAATGTCTTGTTCATAAGAGAGGTCAAAGGAGAATGGCCAGACTGGTTCAGGCTGACAGGAAGGTGACAGTAACTCGAATCACCACGTGTTACAACAGACATATGCTGAAGAGAATCCCTGAACGTATATCACGTTGATCGTTGAAGCGTGTGGTCTGCAGCAGCAGATCACATCGGGTTCCACTCTTGTCAGTTAAGAACAGGAAACTGAGGCTACAGTGGACACAGGCTCACCAAAACTGAACAATTGAAGATTGGAAAAATGTCGCCTGGTCTGGTAAATCGCGATTTCCGCTGCGACATGCAGATGGTAGGGTCAGATTTTAGCGTAAACCTTTGGGATGTGCTGGAAAGAGATTGGCAGTATGATGCTGCGTGATGCTGCAATGTCAACACCAACCTTAGGAATGTTTCCAGCACCTTGTTGAATCCATGCCATGAAGAAGTCAGGCACACACACACACACACACACACACACACACACACACACACACACACACACACACACACACACACACACACACATAGGACAGGAGAGATAGGGGGACATGATAACGACGTATAAGATACTGAGAGGAATTGACAAGGTGGACAGAGACAGAATGTTCCAGAGATGGGACACAGCAACAAGGGGACACAGTTGGAAGTTGAAGACTCAGATGAATCACAGGGATGTTAGGAAGTATTTCTTCAGTCACAGAGTGGTCGGGAAGTGGAATAGTTTGGGAAGCGATGTAGTGGAGGCAGGATCCATGCATAGCTTTAAGAACAGGTATGATAAAGCTCATGGCGCAGGGAGAGTGACCCAGTAGCGGCCAGTTAAGAGGCGGGGCCAGGAGCTATGACTCGAATCCTGCAACCACAACTAGGTGAGTACACACACACACACACACACACACACTTGCGGGTTATGCCCTTGCCCGACTTTATATTTGAGTAGTATTCCAAGTGCTTCATGTATGGTACTAGAATGTTGCTCTTTATTTTGTTAATGCTAATTTTGTATTATATTATATTGTTTGTTAGGCGTTCATAATATGTGATTTACATGTAGTGGGGAAACCACTAGTTAGAGTGCGGGTTACCTGTTCAGGTACCGGCCTGTCTCCCTCAGTCACGTGACCTACGTGACGCCAGTATACCGAACGTTGTCCCTCGTCCAGGAGGTTCACACACCCACTCCTGACAAGGAGTACTTGTTATTATCTTAAGACAGTACAGACAATTGTAGCTCGTGGTGCCATATTAGACAAGTTGATTACTCTACATATATATATTTATACAAGAGTGAAAGAAAAGGCCTATTTAAAGTGTTTACATCCCTCCTAAGAGTAAGGAGGTTGTATTATTTAGTTATTTTACTAAGTGCCCTGAAAATCTTACTATATTCTTAAATAAAAACCGGAAAAGACCTTAAAGATCTCATGTCGTCTTGTATGACTTAGATAGTAGTACTTCGATACTTCCCAACACCTGCTGTATTTTTGTTACGATAAGCACTAAACTGATCAGTGGTCCACAGGCCAGGATTGTAACACACACATATATATTCAACAAGGCGGCCGTCTCCCACCGAGGCAGGGTGACCCAAAAAGAAAGAAAATCCCCAAAAAGAAAATACTTTCATCATCATTCAACACTTTCACCTCACTCATACATAATCACTGTCTTTGCAGAGGAGCTCAGATACGACAGATTAGAAGTCCCTCCAAACTGCCAATATCGCAAACTCCCCCTTTAAAGTGCAAGCATTGTACTTCCCATTTCCAGGACTCAAGTCCGGCTAACCGGTTTCCTGAATCCCTTCACTAAATATTACCCTGCTCACACTCCAAAACCCCTCACCCACAAAACCTCCTTTACCCTCTCCCTCCAACCTTTTCGAGGACGACCCCTACCCCGCCTTCCTTCCCCTACAGATTTATACGCTCTCCAAGTCATTCTACTTTTATCCATTCTCTCTAAATGACCAAACCACCTCAACAACCCCTCTTCAGCCCTCTGACAAATACTTTTAGTAACTCCACACCTTCTCCTAATTTCTACATTCCGAATTTTCTGCATAATATTTACACCACACATTGCCCTTAGACAGGACATCTCCACTGCCTCCAGCCTCCTCCTCGCTGCAGCATTTGCAACCCATGCTTCACACCCATATAAGAGTGTTGGTACCACTATACTTTCGTACATTCCCTTCTTTGCCTCCATGAATAACGTTTTTTGTCTCCACAGATACCTCAATGCACCACTCACCTTTTTTCCTTCATCAATTCTATGGTTAACTTCATCCTTCATAAACCCATCCGCTGACACATCAACTCCCAAATATCTGAAAACATTTACTTCTTCCATAATCCCTCTCTCCAATGTGATATCAATTTTTTCTTTATTTAAATCGTTTGATACCCTCATCACCTTACTCTTATCTATGTTCACTTTCAACTTTCTACCTTTACACACTCTCCCAAACTCGTCCACTAACCTATATATATATATATATATATATATATATATATATATATATATATATATATATATATTTATTTATTTATTTATTTATTTATTTATTAAGCTGTACTTGTGTAAGAGATTTATTCATATGTAAATTTGGCTTTTAATCATTAGAGATGTTCAGTGAATTTAATCAAGGATGTTTTACCTCCATCTCTCCCTCTCTCCTTCTGACACCCCTTGACACACCCTGACACCCTGATACAACCTCCCCCGACATATTCTGATACAACCATCTCCACTGACACCACCTGATACAACCCTCTGATAACCCCCTGATACAACCTCCGACACCCTCTGATACAACTCCTCCTCCCCTGACACCCTCTGATACAACCTCCCTACCCTCCTGACACCCCCTGATACAACCTCCCCCCTGACACCCTCTGATACAACCTCCTCCCCTGATACAACCTCCCCCGACACCCTCTGTCTTCCCATACAACCTCCTCCACCTATACAACCTCCCCCTGACACCCTCTGATACAACCTCTCCTCTCATCTTGACTACCCCCTGTTCCATACTTACATCACTCTCCACCTACACCCCTGATACAATCTCTCTCCCCTACACCTTATCCCTATACAACCCTCCTCTCATTTTCTACCTACTACCACTTTGCTTCCATCCTTCATATCTGCTTTCCACCTACTTACCACCTATCTTCTTCTCTTCATTTCCTCCTTCCTTCTCATTTTCTCCACCTACCTTACCACTTATCTTGTGTCTTCTCCACCTACCTTACCACTTATCTTGTCTTCCCTCCACTTCCTCTACCTCCCTTTCCACTTCCCTACTTCCTCTCTTATATTCTCCACCTCTTTTTGACTACCTTATTAACACTTCTTATTTGTTCTTATACCTTACTATTGTTCTTTCACTACCTTAACTTATTTGTTTACCCTTCACTTTCTTTGCTACCTCCCTCTAGTTCCCCCACTTTCGCAGCTCCCGCGCTCCCCCACTCTCCCCACCCGCCATTTCCACCCCACCTTAACATACATTGTTAATTCCTCCTGTGTTTAACATTTCAACAAATTGTTGTAATCCTTTTATTATTTAAGTCAAACCAGAGGCAATTAGCGGGGATTCCTATAAGAGGATTTACCTGTGTGTGTGTATGCAGAGAACGTGTGAAAGTGAACGTTTGCTGCTGGCTTGGTTATTTGTCTGTTCTGTTCTGCTGGACAGTGTGTTCTTCTGAGGTGTGTGTACTCACCTAGCTGTGATTGCAGGGGTCGAGTCACAGCTCCTGGCCCCGCCTCTTCGCTGGTCGCTGCTAGGTCCACTCTCTCCCTTCTCCATGAGCTTTGTTTTATCTCTTCTTAAAGCTGTGTATGGATCCTGCCTCCACGACATCACTCTCCAGATTATTCCACTTCCTGACAACTCTGTTACTGAAGAAATACTTCCTAACATCCCTGTGACTCGTCTGAGTCTTCAACTTCCAACTGTGACCCCTTGTTGCTGTGTCCCATCTCTGGAACATTCTGTCTCTGTCCACCTTGTCAATTCCTCTCAGTATTGTATATGTCGTTATCATGTTGTCCTGTCCTCCAGTGTCGTCAGGACGAGTGTGTGTGAGTGTGTACTCACCTAATTGTACTCACCTAATTGTGGTTGCAGGGGTCGAGACTCAGCTCCTGGCCCCGCCTCTTCGCTGTGTGTGTGTATTTTCGAAAGATTTTTCAGGGATTCGAGATAAGCAGCAACGCTACCCACTACAACCCGAGGTGTTAATACCAGGCAGTACCAAACATAAAACATCAATACCAAACATAAAACATCAATACCAAACATAAAACATCAATACCAAACATAAAACATCAATACCAAACATAAAACATCAATACCAAAACATAAACATCAATACCAAACATAAAACATCAATACCAAACATAAAACATCAATACCAAACATAAAACATCAATACCAAACAAAAACATCAATACCAAACATAAAACATCAATACCAAACATAAAACATCAATACCAAAAACTCATACAAAATACATCATACAACATAACATATACCAAACATAAAACATCAATACCAAACATAAAACATCGAATACCAAAAAACATAATAAAACATAACAATACCAACAAACATATCAATAAACATCAATACCAAACAGAAAACATCAATACCAAACAGAAAACATCAATACCAAACATTAAACATCAATACCAAACAGAAAACATCAATACCAAACAGAAAACATCAATACCAAACAGAAAACATCAATGCCAAAAAAAAATACCCAACAGAAAACGTCAATTAAAAAAAAAATACCAAACAAAAACGTCAATACCAAACAGAAAACATCAATACCAAACATTAAACATCAATACCAAACAGAAAACATCAATACCAAACATTAAACATCAATACCAAACAGAAAACATCAATACCAAACAGAAAACATCAATGCCCCCCAAAAAAATATCAAACAAAAACGTCAATACCAAACAGAAAACGTCAATACCAAACAGAAAACGTCAATACCAAACAGAATAAAAACAGAGGTTGGCGAGGCGAGTCTCAAACTCGCCATTTTCTCGTCTTTTATTGAGTCAGTCAATGAGGTTCGCGAAATTATTTGGCGCGAGACCGGAAAATTAGCTTTTGGCTCATGTACCTGTTTTATTTTTGTTTCTTCTGCTTCCTCTTTTTGTTTTTCGTTCTTTCTTTCTCATCTTCCTCCTCGTGTGTTTTAGTTTCGTTTATTATTACTAACTATTTAGGTACTCACCTGATTTTTCTTTATCTTCCTCAAATCTTCGTTTGTTTGAGAACCTCTCGTCCGATCGGCTTCAAACTCTCAATTACCGTGCTGAGAGGAACGGTTGACGCAGGTACTGGCGGGTGAGGGTGCCCACTTAGGTTACGTTAAGTTAGGTTACGTTACGTTAGGTAAGTTGTCAAGAAACAGGACGTTTCCTGACGTGTCTTAGTTATATGATGGCCCACAGCTGGAGCTTTTGGTCATCTGACCGAGGCCTTCACCTGGCTTACCCCTATACCCCCTCCTTTAAAATTATGGTAATTAGATAGGTGCCCACTGCTCAGTTACCACTCCCAGATTCTTGCAGTGCCTCCCATTACTTTAAAAACTCTTCCGATGGGCTTGAAACCTGCGAGGACTGGTGTGTGTTACTGTGAGTCACGTGTGGAGCAGGTCAGGCACTCCACATCTTATGTGGAAAATATTGTGCAATTGTTTTCAAATAAATCATGTTGCAAATATTGTGTGCGTGCGTGTGTGTGTGAGTGCGTATGTGTGTGTGTGTGTGTGCGGTGCGTGCGTGTGTGTGTGTGTGTGTGTGTGTGTGTGTGTGTGTGCGTGTGTGTGTGTGTGTGTGCGTGTGTGTGTGTGTGTGTGGTTGTGTGTGTGTTAGTTACCATTTTGTCCAAGGCACATGTCGATTAGACACTAGGCCTGTTGTATATTTGTGTGCGTGCGTGTGCGTGTGTATGTGTGTGGTGCGTGTGTGTGCGTGTGTGTGTGCGTGTGTACTCACCTAATTGTACTCGCCTAATTGTGGTTGCAGGGGTCGAGACTCAGCTCCTGGCCCCGCCTCTTCACTGATCGCTACTGGGTCCCTTCTCTCCCTGTTCCATGAGCTTTATCATACCTCGTCTTAAAGCTATGTATGGTTCCTGCCTCCACTACATCACTTGCTAGACTATTCCACTTCCTGACAACTCTATGGCTGAAGAAATACTTCCTAACATCCCTTTGACTCATCTGAGTCTTCCAATTGTGACCCCTTGTTTCTGTGTCCCATCTCTGGAACATCCTGTCTCTATCTACCTTGTCTATTCCACGCAGTATTTTGTATGTCGTTATCATGTCTCCCCTAACCCTCCTGTCCTGTGTGTACGCGCGCGTGCGTGCGTTTGTGTGTGTGTCCGTGTGTGTTTGTGTGCGTGTGCGTGTGTGTTTGTGTTGTGTGTTTATTTTTTGTTGACATCTGCATATCCTCTCTCGTTACACACAAAAAAATAGATTTAATGCATAAAATTAACGAAATGTCTGTCTTCTACCACCACCACCACCACTACCACTACTACCACCGCCACTACTACCACCACCACCACTACCGCTACTACCACCGCCACTACTACCACCACCATCACTACCACTACTACCACCGCCAGTACTACCACCACCACCACCACCACTACCATCACTACCACCACCACCACCACTACCATCACTACCACCACCACCACCACTACCATCACTACCACCACCACCACTACCATCACTACCACCACCACCACTACCACTACCATCACTACTACCACCACCACTACCACCTCCACTACCACCACCACTACCACCATCACTACAACCATCCATGCACCACCACCACCCGTGCATCAACACCACCTATGTACAGCCACTACCACCACCACCATCACTACCAATACTAACACCACCAATACCACCACTACAAACACCATCACAACCACCACCACTATCACTACCACCACCATCACAACCACCACCACTACCACTACCACCACCATCACAACCACCACCATCACTACCACCACCACCAATACTACCACTACCACCACTTCCATCACCACTACCACCACCTGTACTATCCACCACCACTTATGTACAACCACCACCCATGCACCACCACTACCCATGCACCAACACCACCACTACCATCACCACCACCATCACCACCACCATCACCACCACCACCCATGCACCAACACCACCCATGCACCACCTCCACCATTACCACCACCACTACCCATGCACCATCACCACCACCCATGCACCACCACCACCACCCATGCACCACCACCATCTATGCACCACCACCACCACCCTTGCACCACCACTGCCCATGCACCACCACCACCCATGCACCACCACTGCCCATGCACCACCACCACCACCCATGCAACACCACCACCACCCTTGCACCACCACTGCCCATGCACCACCACCACCACCACCCATGCACCACCACCACCACCACCCATGCACCACCACTGCCCATGCACCACCACCACAACCACCCATGCACCACCACCACCCATGCACCACCACTGCCCATGCACCACCACCACAACCACCCATGCACCACCACCACCCATGCACCACCACTGCCCATGCACCACCACCACCCATGCACCACCACCACCCATGCACCACCACCACCCATGCACCACCACTGCCATGCACCACCACCACCCATGCACCACCACTGCCCATGCACCACCACCACCCATGCACCACCACCACCACCACCCATGCACCACCACTGCCCATGCACCACCACCACAACCACCCATGCACCACCACCACCCATGCACCACCACTGCCCATGCACCACCACCACCCATGCACCACCACCACCCATGCACCACCACCACCCATGCACCACCACTGCCAATGCACCACCACCACCCATGCACCACCACTGCCCATCCACCACCACCACCCATGCACCACCACTGCCCATGCACCACCACCACCACCCATGCACCACCACTGCCCATGCACCACCACCACCCATGCACCACCACTGCCCATGCACCACCACCACCACCCATGCACCACCACTGCCCATGCACCACCACCACCCATGCACCACCACCCCCCATGCCCACCACCACCACCCATGCACAACCACTGCCCATGCACCACCACCACCCATGCACCACCACCACCCATGCACCACCACCACCCATGCACCACCACCGCCCATGCACCACCACCACCCATGCACCACCACTGCCCATGCACCACCACCACCACCCATGCACCACCACCACCACCCATGCACCACCACTGCCCATGCCACCACCACCACCCATGCACCACCACTGCCCATGCACCACCACCACCACCCATGCACCACCACTGCCCATGCACCACCACCACCACCCATGCACCACCACTGCCCATGCACCACCACTGCCCATGCACCACCACCCATGCACCACCACCACCCATGCACCACCACCACCCATGCACCACCACCACCCATGCACCACCACCACCCATGCACCACCCCAGACCTGACTCATGCAACTCCATATTCATCAAGAACTGGAAGTAGCCATAATCAGGTAGGGTAAATATTCTATGGAGAAGGAGCCTGGACGCTAGCCATCCCACACTCATTAACGACCACTCATATAACCCCACTCCACAAAAGTGGCAGTAAAACAATTGCATTAAACACAATAGACTGATGGCGCTGACGTCCCACATTATCAAGTATTTTGAAAGCATCTTAAGAAGCAAGAGTGTCAGTCACCTGAGTGTCAGTCACCTGGAATCCGAGCATTTGCACAACCCAGGTCAGCAGGGGTTCAGACCAGGTCGCTACTGCCTCTCGCTATTGTTGAACCACTAAAACATGATCTTAAATACGGTGAAAAAAAAAAAAAGTTAAATGCGCATGTAATATACAGCGACTTTGAGAAAGCCTTTGACCAGTTCGACCATGGAGCAACTGCTCACAAATCTTGCACAAAAGGAATAACTGAAAATGTTGGCAGATGGATATTAAACTTCCTGACCAATAGACCCCTGGTGACAGTGACCGGAGCTTTCCTCGTACCTGACTGACTGGTGGCCAGTTAGAGGTCTCCTGGACTCTCACAGTAACACCGGCCAAAACAACACACTCGCACACTCACACACCCACACAGTCACTCACTCACTGTCTCTCACACACAGTCACACACAGTCACTCACAGAGTCACTCACAGAGTCACTCACAGAGTCACTCACACAGACACTCACACACTCTGCTTTGATATTTATTAGGCCTGGTGGGAGTAAAGGGCAACACTACCTCGAGTGTTCTTCAAAATAACTTGTTGGTCCTTGTCAGGACACTGTCCAGATCTTTCTTTTGGCTCTAGACATACTGACGTCTGTCGTGCCAGCCAGTGCCTGAGCAGCACAACCGGTGTCAGCAGGATAATCTCTTAGCAGGACCACAAGTGTCAGCAGTATAGTACCTGAGCAGGACCACAGGTGTCCTGCTGACACCTGTGGTCCCAAAAGATCTCTGGATTAGTATTCCTTGCTGGGGTAAAGTTTTGGTTTAAGACTTGTCATGGTTAATGGTCTTGTTGCGAAGTGACGATATTCTTGTCTCAGGAGACTTGCTTTATTGTGAGGCTCGCCCAAACACACCACTGTTCCCCTGGAAGGTGGACTCCTGCCTGGGTGCCAGCTGTCACTCCCAGGTAGGGGAAAACAAACACCCAGGTAGGGGAAAACAAACACCCAGGTAGGGGAAAACAAACACCCAGGTAGGGGAAAATAAGCACCCAGGTAGGGGAAAATAAGCACCCAGGTAGGGGAAAACAAACACCCAGGTAGGGGAAAACAAACACCCAGGTAGGGGAAAATAAGCACCCAGGTAGGGGAAAACAAACACCCAGGTAGGGGAAATAAGCACCCAGGTAGGGGAAAACAAACACCCAGGTAGGGAAAACAAACACCCAGGTAGGGAAAACAACACCCAGGTAGGGGAAAAGCACCCAGGTAGGGAAAACAAACACCCAGGTAGGGGAAAATAAGCACCCAGGTAGGGGAAAACAAACACCCAGGTAGGGGAAATAAGCACCCAGGTAGGGGAAAACAAACACCCAGGTAGGGGAAAACAAACACCCTGGAAGGGGAAAACAAATACTCAGAAAGGAAAAAATAGGCACATGAAGGAAAAAATACATGAAGAGAACTAAATATGAAGGGATAAACAAACATGTGAAGGAAAAACAAACAAGTGAAGGGAAATACACGTGAAGGGAAAAACAAGTGAATGGGAAAAAGCACGTAAATGGATAAACAAACACATGAAATGAAAACAAACACATGAAGGGAAAGCAAACACGTGAAGAGAAAACATGAGAAAAACAAACACATGAAGGGAAAACAAACACGTGAAGGGAAAAACGAGAAAAACAAACACGTGAAGGGGAAAACAAACACGTGAAGGGAAAAACAAACACGTGAAGGGGAAAACAAACACGTGAAGGGAAAAAACATGAGAAAAACAAACACGTGAAGTGAAAAACATGAGAAAAACAAACACGTGAAGGGAAAAACAAACACGTGAAGGGAAAAACAAACACGTGAAGGGAAAAACAAACACGTGAAGGGAAAACAAACACGTGAAGGGAAAAACAAACACGTGAAGGGAAAAACATGTGAAGGGAAAACAAACATCTGAGGGGGAAAACAAACACGTGAAGAGAAAACCATGAGAAAAACAAACACGTGAAGGGAAAACAAACACGTGAAGGAAAACAAACACATGAAAGAAAAAACAAATATTTATGAATGGGAAAACACGGGAGGTAATCAGGTTTGATTAGAGGAAGATGAGGGTTGATCCAATTCCTCAGATCAAGAGCCTCTCTGCTTGGTAACAACCTCAGTACTTGCTTTCTTCAACCTTTGAAGGGATCTTGATCTGAGGAATTAGAGCTACCCTCCTTCCCCTC
Source organism: Cherax destructor (assembly GCA_009830355.1). Classification (NCBI taxonomy): domain Eukaryota; kingdom Metazoa; phylum Arthropoda; class Malacostraca; order Decapoda; family Parastacidae; genus Cherax; species Cherax destructor. The sequence goes on from WNWK01003031.1 coordinate 78,277, forward strand.
TACCTTCCCTTGGATCAAAACCTGATTACCTCCCATGATCCCTACAGGTTTAGCGCTTCCTAATTAATACAAGAAGAGAGAGAGAGGGGGTAGAGAGGAGAGAGAAAGAGAGGTAGAGAGAAAGAGAGAGAGGTAGAGAGAAAGAGAGCTGGTAGAGAGGAGAGAGAGGGAGGTAGAAAGAGAGAGGTGGAGATAAAAGGGAGAGAGGTAGAAAGAGAGGGATGTAGAGAAGGAGAGAGGTAGAGAGAAAGAGAGATAGAGAGAGAGCGAGAGAGGTAGAGAGAAAGAGGGAGAGAGAGAGAGAAAGATAGGTAGAGAAAGAGAGGGAGAGAGAGAGAGATAAGAGAGAGAAGAGAGGTAGAGAGGGAGAGGTAAAAAGAGAGGGAGAGAGAGGTAGAGAGAGAGGAGAGAGGTAGAGAAGAGAGGGAGAGGTAGAGAGGGAAGGTAGAGAGGGAGAGAGGAGAGAGAGAGGTAGAGAGAGGAAGAGAGGTAGAGAAAGAGAGAGGGAGAGAGAGAGAGAGAGAAGGAGAGAGAGAGAGAGAAGAGAGGTAGAAAAGAAGAGAAAAAAGAGAGGAGGGGAGAGGAGAGGTAGAGAGGGAAAAAATAAGAACTAAAGACAAAGAAATTGAACAAAAAAAACTGGAAAACAAAAATGTTCCTTCAGTATTGGTTTATTTTCTCTCATATTTTCGCTCATTACCAAAAGTTTCAGTTTGTTTTCATTTATCATTTCCTTCCTTTATAATTGTTCAGGAATCTCCATTAAGTCTTCGCTCAGCTCTGCATTTTTTTTGGCTGATATGTTTTTTTCAGATATGTTCGTTTATAATCAATATTTTTCAGTCTTGTTTTTTTGTTATATATTGAATAATGATTTTTAAAATGCGTATTTAATCAAATTTTGCATCAGGGATTCTTATGGAAAAATTTATATTAGAATTCTTGTCATTAGTGTATGAGGTCTCTTATGAATGGTGGTGTAGTTGTGGTAGGAAGTGCTGGTGGTGGTGGTAGTTGTGGTAGGAAGTGCTGGTGGTGGTGGTAGCTGTGGTAGTAAGTGCTGGTGGTAGCTGTGGTAGTAAGTGGTGGTGGTGGTGGTAGTTGTGGTGGTAGCTGTGGTAGTAAGTGCTGGTGGTGGTGGTAGATGTGGTAGTAAGTGCTGGTGGTGGTGGTGGTAGCTGTGGTAGTAAGTGGTGGTGATGGTAGTGGTGGTGGTGGTGGGGTGATGTGGTGGTGGTGATGGTAGTGGTGGTGGTGGTGATGGTAGTGGTAGGTGGTGGTGGTAGATGGTGGTGAAGGCAGGTGATGACGGTGGTGATGATAGTGGTGAGGATGGTGAAGGTGGTGGTGGTTGTTGTGATAATAGTGGTGAAGGTGGTGGTGGTTGTTGTGATAAGGGTGGTGATGGTGAATGTGGTGGTGGTGATGGTGAATGTGGTGGTGGTGGTGATGTCAGGTGAAGGAGACGATAATGGTACAACCAGTTGGAACAGCAGCTGGTGCAGTAGCAGCTGGAACAGCAGCTGGTGCAGTAGCAGCTGGAACAGCAGCTGGTGTAGTAGCAGCTGGAACAGCAGCTGGTGCAGTAGCAGCTGGAACAGCAGCTGGTGCAGTAGCAGCAACAACAGCAGCTGGTGCAGTAGCAGCAACAACAGCAGCTGGTGCAGTAGCAGCAACAACAGCAGCTGTTGCAGTAGCAGCAACAACAGCAGCTGTTGCAGTAGCAGCAACAACAACAACAACAGCAGCAGCACCTGTAACAACAGCAACAAAAGTAGCTGCTTCAACAATAGTAGCAGCAGCTGTAACAACAACAACAGCTGCAGCAGCAGCTGGTGCACCAACAACAGCTGCAGCAGATAATAACTTGCTTAACATCAGCAGCAGCAGCAGCAGTAGCAACAGCAGCAACAGCAGCAGCTGCAGCAGCAACAGCAGCAGCTGCAGCAGCAGCAGCAGCGGTAGCAATAGCAGCAACAGCAGCAGCTGCAGCAGCAGCAGCGGTAGCAACAGCAGCAGCTGCAGCAGCAATAGCATCAGCTGCAGCAGCAGCAGCGGTAGCAATAGCAGCAACAGCTGCAGCAGCAACAGCAGCAGCTGCAGCAGCAGCAGCAGCAGTAGCAGCAGCAGCAGCTGATAACAATAACTTGTGTAACAACAACAACAAAGGCACACATCACTAAACAAAAACAATGGTAACCCTAAAGAGCAAAGTTCAGGGAAAAACAAATAAACAAACAAGGAAGCAAACAGAGACAAACAAAGTCTTGCCTTAGTCAAATTCTCTTCAGCTCAGCTATTAAAGATTTTTTGTAAAGCAAAACAATGAACGACATCGCCCTCCTGCCTTTATATATATATATATAAAGATATATCAGATAATTTTTTGTTGTAGTTACAATGAGAGTAAATGGTAGATGGGGTACAAGGAGAATGGTATCAGCAAGTAAGAAAGAGGTGAAGGTTTATAAACTAAAGGAGGAGGCAGTTAGGGTAAGATATAAACAACTACAGGAAGGAAGATGGGCTAGTGAGAGTATAAGCAGTGAGGGTGAAGAGGTATAGGGTAGATTTAAGAATGCAGTGTTAGTGTGTTCAACAGAAGTTTGTAGATATAGGAGGGTGAGTGCGGGTGGGAAGAGGAGTGATTGGTGGACTGATGAGGTAAAGAGAGTATCAAGAGAGAAAAAGTTAGCATCTGAGGGATTTTTACAAAGTAGGAGTTATATAAGGAGTATATGGAGATATGGAGAGAAAGAGAGGTCAAGAGTGGTGAAAGAATGAAAAGGGAGAGCAAATGAGAGAGTGGGTGAAATGCTATCAACAAATTTTGTTGAGAATAAGAAAAAGTTTCGGGGTGAGATTAATAATTTGAGAAAGCCCAGGGAACGAATGAATTAGATAGTTAAAAATAGAAGAGGAGAGTTATGAGATGGAGAGTTGGAGGTATCAGGAAGATGGAGGCAATATTTTGAGGAACTGTTAAATGTTGATGAAGACAGGAAGCTGTGATTTCGTGTATTGGGCAGGGAGATATAACAACTTTTAGGAGTGAGGAAGAGCCTGATGTGCGTGTGGGGGAGGTGCGTGAGGCTGTGGTAGAATGAAAGGGGTAAAGCAGCTGGGATTGATGGGATCAAGACAGAAATGTTAGAAACAGGTGGAGATATAGTTCTGTAATGGATAGTGTGTTTATTTAATAACTTTATGAACGAGGGGAAAGTAGGTACCTAGGGACTGGCAGAGAGCATGCATAGTTCCTTTGTATAAAGGCAAGAGAGACAGAAGAGAGTGTAAGAATTATAGGGGAATAAGCCAGATGAGTATACCTGGTAAAGTGTAAGACGGAGAGCAGGATCGCAGGTGAACATGGAGGCTTTAGGAAGGAAAGGGGATGTATAGACCAAGTGTTTACAGTGAAACATATAAGTAAACAATATTTAGATAAGGTTAAAGAGGTTTTCGTTGTATTTATAGATTGGGAAAGGTATATGAAAGGGTGGATAGGGGAGCAATGTGGCAGATGTTGCAAGTGTATGGAATACGTGGTAGATTACTGAAAGCACTTCAAACTTTTTATGAGGATAGCGAGACAGGGATGTATGATGTCACCATGGTTGTTCAATTATAGATGGGGTTGTAAGAGAAGTGAGTGCTCGGGTGTTGGCAAGAAGCGTGGGATTAAAAGATAAAGAATCTAACACAAAGTGGGAGTTGTCACAGATGCTTTTTGCTGATGACACTGTGCTTTTGGGAGATTCTGAAGAGAAGTTGCAGAAGTTGGTGAACTAATTTGGGAGAGTATGTAAAATAAGGAAATTAAAGGTGAACATAGGAAAGAGGAAAGTAATGAGGATAACAATAAAAAATTAGGTAATGAAAGAATGAAGATCAGATTGGAGGGAGGATGTATGAAGGAAGTGAATGTTTTCAGATATTTGGGAGTGGACGTGTCAGCAGATGGGTCTGTGAAAGACGAGGTGAATCATAGAATTGATGAGGGGAAAAAAATAAGTGGTGCACTGAGGAGTCTGTGGAGACAGACCGTTATCCATAGAAGCAAAGAGGGGACTGTATGAGAGTATAGTGGTACCAACGCTTTTACATGGGTGTGAAGCATGGGTGGTGAATGTTGCAACAAGAAGGCTGGAGGCAGTGGAGATGTCGTGTCTGACAGCAATGTGTGGTGTGAATATAACGTAGTTTGAATATTAGAAGGTGTAGGGTCTCTAAATGTATTACCCAGGCGTGCTTGAGTGCGTTAGAAAGGAGAGAGTAGAGACAAATGGTTTTTATGACTTAACGTGCTGTTGGAGTGTGAGCAAAGTAACATTTATGAAGGGATTCCGGGAAACCGATTAGCTGGACTTGAGTCCTGGAGGTGGGAAGCACAGTGCCTGCTATCTGAAGGAGGGGTGTTGATGTTGCAGTTTTTAACTAGTGTTAGCACGCCTCTGCCAAGACAGTGATGGAGTGAGTGATGATTAAAGTGTTTCTTCTATTTTGGGTCACGCTGCCTTGGTGGGAAACTGCCGAATATATATGTATATATATATGTATATATATGAATATATATGTTTATATATATATATGTATATATATATATATATATTATATATATATATATGTATATATATATATGTGTGTGTGTGTGTGTGTGTGTGTGTGTGTGTGTGTACCCTGGCACGTATATAAATGACAAATGTCGATTTAATATCACCTGTATTGAAACAAATTCATATAGGAAGCAGGAGAAATGGGAATGATATTGATGATGGTAGTGGTGGTGCTGGTAGTAGTGGTGGTGGTGCTGCTGGTAGTAGTGGTGGTGCTGGTAGTAGTAATGGTGCTGGTAGTAGTGGTGGTGCTGGTAGTAGTGGTGCTGGTGCTGGTAGTAGTGGTGCTGGTGGTGGTAGTAGTAGTGTTGCGGGTGCTGCTGGTAGTTGTGGTGGTGCTGCTGCTGGTGCTGATATTAGTGGTGGTAGTGGTGCTGGTAGTGGTGCTGGTAGTGGTGCTGGTGATGATAGTGGTAGTGATGTTAGTGGTGGTGGTTGTAGTTATGGTGGTGGTGGTGATTGCAGTGGTGGTGATTGGTAGTGCTGGTGGTAGTAGTAGTGGTGGTGGTGGTTGGTGGTGATGGTTAGTGATGGTGGTGGTTGGTGGTGGTGGTACTGGTTGTGTTGGTGGTGTTCGTCATGCCATGGCTTTAGTGTATGGTAGTGATAGTTTAATTGTTATTGCTGTTGGTGGCGGCGATGGTGGTGCTTGTGATGGTGTTGGTTGTGATGGTGGTGCTTGTGATGGTGTTGGTTGTGATGGTGGTGCTTGTGATGGTGTTGGTTGTGATGGTGGTGCTTGTGATGGTGGTGCTTGTGATGGTGTTGGTTGTGATGGTGGTTATGGTAACGTTTGTGGTGGCGTTGCTGATAGTAGTGGTGGTAGACATAGCGGTAGAGATGACACCACACACACACACACAGCTTTAAGGAGAGGTATGATAAAGCTCATGGAGCGGGTAGAGTGACCGAGTAGCGGCCAGTGAAGAGGCGGGGCCAGGAGCTGTGACTCGACCCCTGCAACCACAACTAGGTGAATACACTCACACATACGCGTTTTAATTCAAGTAATATACTGATGTCTTGCGAGCCGCGACAAGGACTATCGCTCAACACCTCTACATAATCCAGATAAATGAAATTGTGATGAGTTTTTCTGATCCTTGGCTTAAGATGGCTTATGTAAGCCACTGAAGCTTGTGTGTGTGTGTGTGTGTGTGTGTGTGTGTGTGTACGGCGTAAGAATGGGTGTCATATTTTACGTTATAATCAAATGAACATTCACAGTCTTCTGTGTATCATTCATTGTTACTACAAGACTCCTCAGCTGGTGCTCTTATTCACACTTGTGGTCTTGGTCATTCACAGTTGTGGTCTTGGTCATTCTCAGTTGTGGACTTGGTCATTCTCAGTTGTGGACTTGGTCATCCTCAGTTGTGGTCTTGGTCATTCACAGTTGTGGACTTGGTCATTCACAGTTGTGGTCTTGGTCATTCACAGTTGTGGTCTTGGTCATTCACAGTTGTGGTCTTGGTCATTCACAGTTGTGGTCTTGGTCATTCACAGTTGTGGTCTTGGTCATTCACAGTTGTGGTCTTGGTCATTCACAGTTGTGGTCTTGGTCATTCACAGTTGTGGTCTTGGTCATTCACAGTTGTGGTCTTGGTCATTCTCAGTTGTGGTCTTGGTCATTCTCAGTTGTGGTCTTGGTCATTCACAGTTGTGGTCTTGGTCATTCACAGTTGTGGTCTTGGTCATTCGCAGTTGTGGTCTTGGTCATTCTCAGCTGTGGTCTTGGTCATTCACAGTTGTAGTCTTGGTCATTCTCATCTGTGGTCTTGGTCATTCACAGTTGTGGTCTTGGTCATTCACAGTTGTGGTCTTGGTCATTCACAGTTGTGGTCTTGGTCATTCTCAGTTGTGGTCTTGGTCATTCACAGTTGTAGTCTTGGTCATTCTCAGCTGTGGTCTTGGTCATTCACAGTTGTAGTCTTGGTCATTCTCATCTGTGGTCTTGGTCATTCACAGTTGTGGTCTTGGTCATTCACAGTTGTGGTCTTGGTCATTCACAGTTGTGGTCTTGGTCATTCACAGTTGTGGTCTTGGTCATTCACAGTTGTGGTCTTGGTCATTCACAGTTGTGGACTTGGGTCTTCTCCTAGTCACTATATCGACTCTTGTGTTCCTCAAGAGGTCCTGTAATACTCGAGTCAGGTCTTCACACTCCACTTTCTCCTCAACCGTAAAAAGCCAACCATCTTTCTTCACTCTCACCACCTGACTTTTTACTCTCTCTCTTTTCCCCTCCTGGTGTGGCTATAAAGTCATTTTCTCTCAGTCCTTCTTCATCTGCTATTTTGGTTTTTGTATTTTTAAACCCTAAAACACACTTTCTATTTTTTTTTCTCCCTATATTCTATGATCTCTCGCTTCTAAGTTTCTATTATTTGATCTAAGACATACATTCAGGATGGTATTAAAATACTGTGCAACATTGCAGCAGCAGCACTGGAGTGTTCATGCAGTTGTCTGGCACCAAGGGGCGGGTGCAGGAGCTGTGGACAGGTGAAAGTCATTACCTGTCTGTGTCATTGCCAGCGGCAGGTTGTTTAATCACTGGGTAGCTGTAATTGCTTGTTCAGTACGTCCTGCTACCCAGTAATTATCCCTTAAATACTTCTTTAAGTTAAAACATAATTGACTGATAGCAGTTATATATATATATACATAATACTTCATAAGTTGTACGGTGATGCGTTATTTTTCTTTCATTTTTGTCATGTTAAGGATGTTTCATTTGTGGTAGAAAAATAAGTTTACTTCATTAGTGTTTTCTTTTGTGTCATTTCTAGGGTTTGAATCCTGCCTGAACAATGAACACTTATTATGAAGTCTTTGAACGGATTTAAGCTAAAAATATATATCGCACTAAAGATTGTGTTGATCCCTCAGCATGTTGAGAACCTGTTGTAGACGACTCAGGTACAAGGCTCGCTGACACTCGTAGTGGCTTTTAGTCGCTCAATTTGGTAGTCAAATATTGTCTGGGTGGTCGTGAAATATACCGGCCAGCTACCACTTTGCCCCAAATACACTTGTACTGGGTGTGAATGGGGCAGAGTATCGGCGAGTGTGCGAGTTGAGAGGTGTACCACTCACAGAGATGGAAACGTAAAGGAAAGTCACTGAAGTGGGGAAATCCAGGGAGCTGGCGCGCCCCTCTCTCATGCTAGCTGCGCAAGTCTTTCCCGACGAGGCTCTCCTATAGTTTCAGGTGATCAGCTGCGTTATTGACAGAAGTCAGTACCTCACTGACTTCTCTCAATAATGCAGCTGGGGTTATCCACTCTTGCTGAATTGCTTCTTGGTTTTGGTCGAATTTGCTTCAGTAATTAATTGGAACTGGTTGAGGAGGATACGAAGACTGTGAAGATGACGTAAGAGACTTAGATATAGCTTGTCCGTCCAGACAGGCTGTGCGCCCACCCTAACTCATCCAGGGAAGGACTTACTTGTTCAAGCATGGAATTTAGAAAGGAGTCTTAGTTTTAGACTGGTTAGTAGAGTAACATCGCAGAAGTCTAGCCTGCTGAAAGATAGACATCTAGTGAGGAAACAAGGTATCATTGACAGCAGTGTTTCTGATTCTAGTTTCAATCCTCTTAAAGTGAGCGACTTTCTTCCAGTGAATCTCATCGATGGTGTTAGACTCAAATGAATCACCAATAAGAATCAGGAGAACAAATGAGTTGCCTTCCTGGGAAGTCTGCTGTGACTTACCCAAGTGTGAGGGCGCTAGTTCACATCTGCAGAGGCTGGCTGGTTGGTTATTGGGAGGTTTAAAGTCTTTAATCCCTTAAAATTAGATATGCGCCGAAAAAGGCATGAACCTCTCGGTGTATATCAGCGGTTTATAGGGAGATTAAGATTATCTTTTTCATCTTGGATTTTCCTGATGTCCTCTAGCAGGACTCTGGTGCTTGTCAGAGTAGCAGGACTCTGGTGCTTGTCAGAGTAACAGGACTCTGGTGCTTGTCAGAGTAGCAGGACTCTGGTGCTTGTCAGAGTACTGTCATCCAGGAAACAGATCTACTCACTGACCTTCTCAGTTACTTTTGTGAAGGATAGAATATGTGTGTGTGTACTCATCTAATTGTAGTTGCAGGGGTCGATTCATAGCTCCTGGCCCCGCCTCCATGAGATTTATCAAACCTAATCTTGAAACTATGTATGGATCCTGCCTCCACTACGTCATTTTTCCAGACTATTCCACTTCCTGACAACTCTGTGACTGAAGAAATACTTCCTAACATCCCTTTGACTCATCTGAGTCTTCAACTTCCAATTGTGACCCCTTGTTTCTGTGTCCCATATCTGGAACATCCTGTCTTTATCCACCTTGTCAATTCCTCGCAGCATTTTATATGTCGTTATCATGTCTCTCCTATCCCTCCGTGTGCATTGTTAGTTGTTTAAAAACCACTTTGTTCTATGGATGCATCAATATGTGTACTGCTGGTCAGACTGGCATTCCAAACGAGAATAGAATGAAATTAATCGTGTAGTATCCCCGTCCACGAATGTGCTGACATCAGGAGTAGCAGACCTAGTGATGTTTGATGCATGGTGGTCAAGTGGGTTAAGGTGTTGGAAGATTAGCCTGGACCCGGGCTAAATGTCTCGGGTTCGGTTCCCGGGTGGTCGCAATATTGTTTGGTATTTAAAACTACTTTGTTCGGCGGATGCATTATATATATTTATATATTATATATATATATATATATATATATATATATATATATATATATATATATATATATATATATATTAATAACAACACTGCGACTAGCCGGGGATTGAACCCTTGTTGTTTTAGCCTGCCTCATGGTGAGCAAACATTCCACGTTGCTTTAACCCACGGGACCATACAATCCTACAAGAATCACGCACCCAACACAGTTTGATATCCCGGATAGTCTAGTCGCAGTGTTGATGAAATTAAGACACATGTGCAACATCTGGGTATCTTTATAGTGGACGTTTCGCCATCCAGTGGCTTTATCAATACAAAATTCTAGGACATAATTTGAAGATAGTAGAACTATATACAAAAGATGAGGTAATCAGTCCGTCGGCCTTGGAGTTGGTGTGTTCAGCACCGTTGGTGTGGAGATTCTGAAGACCAGGTAAGGAGGCTTGACCTTAAATAGGCGTCAGCTGAAAGGGACGGGTAGCAGACGAGGACATAGTCACTGGTAGGTGGGATTCCCCAGTGGAAGTAGGTCATACCCAAAGTGATGGATTAGTTGTAGTAGTTGTCGTTGCCGTGAAGAAGGTTATGTACAGGTCCTCAGAATCAAGATTCCTTGATGTTGCAGTGTCTGACAAGTTGTACAAGAGTGTTGTTATTGATTAAATACTACTCGTTCGTGGTTACAATACTATATATACTGCTTGTGGAGGATAGTACACCGAACGGGGAGTAGAATGAAATTAGCTCTGAGGCACCCACACCATCGTATGTCCTTGGATCACGGTACAACACCTAGCTCTGCTGGGTGCGTGATTCTTGTAGGATTGTATGGTCCCGTGGGTTAGAGCGTCGTGGAATTTTCGCTCACCATGAGGCGGGCTAAAACAACATGGGTTTGATACCATGGCTAGTCGCAGTGTTATTGATTAAATACCACTCGTTCGTGGTTACAATACTATATACAGTGGACCCCCGGATTTCGTACTGCTCCCAACTCGAACAATTATGTAAGTATATTTTTGTAAGTGCTTTTGTAAGTGTATTTTTGGGGGTATGAAACGGACTAATCTAATTTACATTCGTCCTTATGGGAACAAATTCGTTCGATAACGGCACTCGAACACCCTTCTGGAACGAATTATTGACGAAATCCGGGATGCCACTGTGTGTGTGTGTATATATATATTATATATATATATATATATATATATATATATATATATATATATATATATATATATATATATATATTCTGCTGAAGGAAACAGCTGGTAAATGGATTTCTGGAAATATTAATGGTATATTTGAAGGCAGGAGGAGCTAAGTGCACCAGATATAAAAAGAAAGTGAAAAGGGTATTTATTGATGAGCTAAAACCCGGTGTACGAGAGAGCCAAGTGAGAGACTGGTGAGCACAGCGGTACTGGTGACACAGTGGTACTGGTGACACAGTGGTACTGGTGACACAGTGGTACTGGTGACACAGTGGTACTGGTGACACAGTGGTACTGGTGACACAGTGGTACTGGTGACACAGTGGTACTGGTGACACAGTGGTACTGGTGACACAGTGGTACTGGTGACACAGTGGTACTGGTGACACAGTGGTACTGGTGACACAGTGGTACTGGTAACAGTGGTACTGGTGACACAGTGGTACTGGTGACACAGTGGTACTGGTGACACAGTGGTACTGGTGACACAGTGGTACTGGTGACACAGTGGTACTGGTGACACAGTGGTACTGGTGACACAGTGGTACTGGTGACACAGTGGTACTGGTGACACAGCGGTACTGGTGACACAGTGGTACTGGTGACACAGTGGTACTGGTGAGCACAGCGGTACTGGTGACACAGTGGTACTGGTGACAGTGGTACTGGTGATACAGTGGTACTGGTAAAACAGTGGTACTGGTGATACAGTGGTACTGGTAACACAGTGGTACTGGTAACACAGTGGTACTGGTGACACAGTGGTACTGGTAACACAGTGGTACTGGTGATAAAGTGGTACTGGTGACACAGTGGTACTGGTGACACAGTGGTATTGGTAACACAGTGGTACTTGTGATATATTTGTACTTGTAACACAGTGGTACTGGTAGCACAGGGGTACTGGTAACACAGTGGTACTGGTGAGCACAGCGGTTCTGGTGATACAGTGGTACTGGTGACGCTGTGCTACTGGTGACACTGTGCTACTGGTGACACTGTGCTACTGGTGACACAGTGGTACTGTGAACAGTGGTACTGGTAACAGTGGTATGGTAAGTGGTACTGGTGACACATGGTACTGGTGAACAGTGGTACTGGTACACAGTGGTACGTGAAGTGGTACTGGTAAACAGTGTGACTTGTGACACAGTGGTATGGTAACACGTGGTACTGGTAACAGGTCTGAACACAGGCTGAAGGTACTGATGATACAGTGGTATGGTAGACAGGACGGCACAGGGACTGGACACAGTGGACTGGTGACACAGTGGTACTGGTAACACAGTGGATGGTACAGTGGTATGAACACAGACTGGTACACAGTGGTACTGGTAACACAGTGGTACTGGTGACCATGTTGTGCGGTACTGGTGACACAGTGGTACTGGGCACAGTGGACTGGGACAAGTGGTACTGGTACGACACAGTGGTACTGGTAACACAGTGGTTCTGGTGATAGTGGTACTGGTGACACAGTGGTACTGGTAAACGTGGTACTGTGACTCTGGGACAGTGGTACTGGTACACAGTGGTACTGGACAGTACTGTGACAGTGGTACTGGTAACAGCGTGGTACTGTGAGTGACAATGGTACTGGTACATGACTGGACAATGGCGTACAGTGGTACTGGTGACACAGTGGTACTGGTGACACAGTGGTACTGGTGACACAGTGGTACTGGTACACATGGTACTGGTGACACAGTGGTACTGGTGACACAGTGGTACTGGTGACACAGTGGACTGGTACGTGACTACAGTGGTACTGGTAACAGTGGTACTGGTGACACAGTGTACTGGTGACACAGTGTACTGGTGACACAGTGGTACTGGTACACAGTGGTACTTGACACAGTGGTATGGTACACAGTGGTACTGGTGAACAGTGTAGGTACACAGTGGTACTGGTGACAGGTACTGACAGTGGTATGGTACACAGTGGTACTTGACACAGTGGTACTGGTACACAGGTACTGATGATACAGTGGTAGTGGTAGCACAGTGGTACTGGTGACACAGTGGTACTGGTGACACAGGTACTGATGATACAGTGGTAGTGGTAGCACAGTGGTACTGGTGACACAGTGGTACTGGTAACACAGTGGTACTGGTAACACAGTGGACTGGTACACATGGTACTGTACACAGTGGTACTGGTACACAGTGGTACTGGTACGTGGTACTGGTAACACAGTGGCACTGGTGACACAACGTGGCAGTGGTATGACACAGTGGTATGGTGACACAGTGGTATAACAAGTTACAACAAGTGGTACTGATACAACATAAGTGGTTACAATGACACTGCAGCTTAAGTGGTTACAATGATACAACATAAGTGGTTACAATGATCACTAGTGGTTACAATGACACTGCAGCTTAAGTGGTACAATGACATTACAACTTAAGTGGTTACAATGACACTACAACTTAAGTGGTTACGACACTACAACTTAAGTGGTTACAATGACACCAACTTAAGTGGTAACAATAAAACAAAAGCAACTTTGTCAACTTTGGCTGCCGGTAAAAAAAATTATCTCGTGGTTAAAAATAATTCTATTTTTTACCCTCCAGAACGTGAATTTTAACAGCGTCATTTTATCAGTTGAATTTTTTTTTTTCAGGCTTTTGTAGTTTGCTTTAAGTTTGCTCTCTCTCTCTCTCTCTCTCTCTCTCTCTCTCTCCGTGGTTCTTTTGTTAATTTTGATACTCCTTCAATTGTTTTTTTCAATGTGGAATACAAAGCTTTCGGTTAACATTATTTGATGTGGAATACATTTTTTTTCATTATTTGATGTGGAATACAAAGTTTTTTTTATTATTTAATGTGGAATACAATTTTTTTTTCATTATTGGATGTGAAATACAGTTTTTTTTTTTAATTATTTGATGTGGAATACAAAGTTTTTTCATTATTTGATAGGAATACAATTTTTTTCATTTGATGTGGAATACAATTTTTTTTTTAATTATTTGATGTGGAATACAAAGTTTTTTTTAATTATTTGATAGGAATACAAAGGTTTTTTAATTGTTTGATTTGGAATACAAAGTTTTTTTCATTATTTGATGTAGAATACAAACATTTTCATTATTTGGTGTGGAATACAAAGTTTTTTTAATTATCTGATGTGGAATGCAATGTATTTTTTTCATTATTTGATGTGGAATACAAAGTTTTTGCTGAGCCGAATAGGTAAAACTTGCAATTTTGGCTTAAATAGCAACGCTCTTCTTGCCGAATAAGGCAAGCGAAAATTTGTGTATGCAATAATTTCACAAAAAAATCATTCTGAACCTAACGAAAATAATATATTTCATTGTGTTTGTTTATTATTAAATTATTGTAAACTTATCTAAAATATATTTAGTTGGATTAGGCAGAGTTAAATTTCGCTTGTTATAATAAGGTTAGGTAAGTTTTATAAGGTTCGTTTGGTATAAAATTATTATTTTTTACATTAACATAAATGAAGAAAATTTATCTTTAAACGTATCGGAAAATTTTACAAAGGCCTTAATTTTAAATGAGTTCTTGCTAATTGACCAATTTTACCTATTCGGTACGACATATATATATATATATATATATATATATATATATAATATGAATATTGCTTTAGGATTATAATTAATAAAATTTGGGAAGAATTTAATATACATTAGACAAATTAAAATCTTAAAGTTTGGGTAGAATAAAAGCTGCGTTTGATAGATCCTTGACTTCCTACCTACATTATCATAAAAAGGTCAGGTGTTGTAAGTTGACCGCGAGGTGTAGTCTTGTCCTTATATGCCTCCCTGTTGATCTTTATTTTTACAGTTCCTTGATAATGCGAGATATTACGAAAGCGCTTGGAATCTTACTGTTTTTTTTTTCACAATGGTTGTTCCGCATATATATATATATATATATATATATATATATATATATATATATATATATATATATATACATCAATGAATTTTTTATTAATTTATTGATGAATTTTTTACTAATTTATTGATGGATTTTTGACAAATTTATTGATGGATTTTTGACTAATTTATTGACAAATTTATTAGTTACCTTTGTGGCGAATTTACTGATGAGTTTACGAATATATTGATGAATTTCTCGCGAATTTTTCGCTATTTTTTTTTGTTGAATGACGTGATGAATTTGTGGATAAATTTACTGAAGAATTTATTGCTTAATTTGCTATGTTAAGTTAGTTAATAATTACCTAAAGAGAATTATATCTCATTATCTATACAAGATCAGTAAACTTGTATGTTTCTCAGCGTATCTACTTTGTATATACAGTGAGTCTGTATATACACTCCGTGTATACACATTGTACACTACACAATGCACATATACAGTGTATACACAGTGTACACTACACAATGCACATATACAGTGTATACACAGTGTAGATGACACATGTGCAATACTTTGGTCTGTTGATGAGACGTTTCGCCCGCACAACATGAGTCTTCAGTGGAAATAAAGAGAAGGCAGTAGAATTAGTGGGTCTGAGGTGGTCAGTCCCTTAGTTTGGAAAAGTAACAGTAACACTGTGACAGTAACATCACCTCAACACTGTGACAGTAACATCACGTCAACACTGTGACAGTAACATCACGTCAACACTGTGACAGTAACATCACGTCAACACTGTGACAGTAACATCACGTCAACACTGTGACAGTAACATCACGTCAACACTGTGACAGTAACATCACGTCAACACTGTGACAGTAACATCACGTCAACACTGTGACAGTAACATCACGTCAACACTGTGACAGTAACATCACCTCAACACTGTGACAGTAACATCACCTCAACACTGTGACAGTAACATCACGTCAACACTGTGACAGTAACATCACCTCAACACTGTGACAGTAACATCACGTCAACACTGTGACAGTAACATCACGTCAACACTGTGACAGTAACATCACCTCAACACTGTGACAGTAACATCACCTCAACACTGTGACAGTAACATCACCTCAACACTGTGACAGTAACATCACCTAAACACTGTGACAGTAACATCCCCGCTCAACACCTGTGACAGTAACATCACCTCAACACTGTGACAGTAACATATCACGCGTCATACAAAACTGTGACAGTAACATCACCTCAACACTGTGACAGTAACATCACTCAACACTGTGACAGTAACATCACTCAACACTGTGACAGTAACATCACTCAACACTGTGACAGTAACATCACTCAACACTGTGACAGTAACATCACCTCAACACTGTGACAGTAACATCACCTCAACACTGTGACAGTAACATCACCTCAACACTGTGACAGTAACATCACCTCAACACTGTGACAGTAACATCACCTCAACACTGTGACAGTAACATCACCTCAACACTGTGACAGTAACATCACCTCAACACTGTGACAGTAACATCACCTCAACACTCGTGACAGTAACATCACCTCAACACTGTGACAGTAACATCACTCAACACTGTGACAGTAACATCAACTCAAACTGTGACAGTAACATCACCTCAACACTGTGACAGTAACATCACCTCAACACTGACAGTAACATCACACTCAACACTGTACAGTAACATCACCTCAACACTAGTGACAGTAACATCACCTCAACACTGTGACAAAGCTAACATCACCTCAACACTGTGACAGTAACATCACCTCAACACTGTGACAGTAACATCACCCTCAAACTGTGAGTAATATATGGAGTAAATACAACAGTGGCAGACAGTGATACCACTGTACTCCCTCTCAAAGGTCAGTCAACGTGCCAGCACTCTGGGATCGGTAGATATGTACCTAGAGTGCCACAGAATGACATCACAGTGCCTCACTGCTGAGGATGGCTCGTACCTGTCCTATGATATGGTCTGTGGCACTCTGTGTAGACACAGAGTGCCACACAATGACACTGTGCCTCGCTGCTGAGGTCGTCCCACACCACCATAACAATACATTCTACGGTTCTACAAGACTAAAAATACTGGTGCTCTTTTACATGTTTTATTTTAAGTCGGTCTTTTCAATGTTATTACATGAGATTATGAGTATTGTCTCGTTCCATTAGTGGTGTTAGTGGCGCAACACGAGTACTGGTGGTGTTAGTGGCGCAACACGAGTACTGGTGGTGTTAGTGGCGCAACACGAGTACTGGTGGTGTTAGTGGCGCAACACGAGTACTGGTGGTGTTAGTGGCGCAACACGAGTACTGGTGGTGTTAGTGGCGCAACACGAGTACTGGTGGTGTTAGTGGCGCAACACTAGTACTGGTGGTGTTAGTGGCGCAACACTAGTACTGGTGGTGTTAGTGGCGCAACACTAGTACTGGTGGTGTTAGTGGTGTAACACGAGTACTGGTGGTGTTAGTTGTGCAACACGAGTACTGGTGGTGTTAGTGGCGCAACACTAGTACTGGTGGTGTTAGTGGTGCAACACTAGTACTGGTGGTCTTAGTGGTGCAACACTAGTACTGGTGGTGTTAGTGGTGCAACACTAGTACTGGTGGTGTTAGTGGTGTAACACGAGTACTGGTGGTGTTAGTGGTGCAACACTAGTACTGGTGGTGTTAGTGGTGCAACACTAGTACTGGTGGTGTTAGTGGTGCAACACTAGTACTGGTGGTGTTAGTGGCGCAACACTAGTACTGGTGGTGTTAGTGGTGCAACACTAGTACTGGTGGTGTTAGCGGCGCAACACGAGTACTGGTGGTGTTAGTGGTGCAACACTAGTACTGGTGGTGTTAGTGGTGTAACACGAGTACTGGTGGTGTTAGTGGCGCAACACTAGTACTGGTGGTGTTAGTGGTGCAACACTAGTACTGGTGGTGTTAGTGGCGCAACACTAGTACTGGTGGTGTTAGTGGTGCAACACGAGTACTGGTGGTGTTAGTGGTGCAACACTAGTACTGGTGGTGTTAGTGGTGCAACACTAGTACTGGTGATGTTAGTGGCGCAACACTAGTACTGGTGGTGTTAGTGGCGCAACACGAGTACTGGTGGTGTTAGTGGTGCAACACTAGTACTGGTGGTGTTAGTGGTGCAACACGAGTACTGGTGGTGTTAGTGGCGCAACACGAGTACTGGTGGTGTTAGTGGTGCAACACGAGTACTGGTGGTGTTAGTGGCGCAACACGAGTACTGGTGGTGTTAGTGGTGCCAACACTAGTACTGGTGGTGTTAGTGGCGCAACACGAGTACTGGTGGTGTTAGTGGCGCAACACTAGTACTGGTTGTGTTAGTGGCGCAACACTAGTACTGGTGGTGTTAGTGGTGCAACACTAGTACTGGTGGTGTTAGTGGTGCAACACGAGTACTGGTGGTGTTAGTGGTGCAACACTAGTACTGGTGGTGTTAGTGGCGCAACACTAGTACTGGTGGTGTTAGTGGTGCAAAACGAGTACTGGTGGTGTTAGTGGTGCAACACGAGTACTGGTGGTGTTAGTGGCGCAACACTAGTACTGGTGGTGTTAGTGGTGCAACACTAGTACTGGTGGTGTTAGTGGTGCAACACGAGTACTGGTGGTGTTAGTGGTGCAACACTAGTACTGGTGGTGTTAGTGGCGCAACACGAGTACTGGTGGTGTTAGTGGTGCAACACTAGTACTGGTGGTGTTAGTGGCGCAACACGAGTACTGGTGGTGTTAGTGGTGCAACACTAGTACTGGTGGTGTTAGTGGCGCAACACGAGTACTGGTGGTGTTAGTGGTGCAACACTAGTACTGGTGGTGTTAGTGGCGCAACACTAGTACTGGTGGTGTTAGTGGCGCAACACTAGTACTGGTGGTGTTAGTGGCGCAACACGAGTACTGGTGGTGTTAGTGGTGCAACACTAGTACTGGTGGTGTTAGTGGTGTAACACGAGTACTGGTGGTGTTAGTGGCGCAACACGAGTACTGGTGGTGTTAGTGGCGCAACACTAGTACTGGTGGTGTTAGTGGCGCAACACGAGTACTGGTGGTGTTAGTGGTGCAACACTAGTACTGGTGGTGTTAGTGGTGTAACACGAGTACTGGTGGTGTTGGTGGTGCAACACGAGTACTGGTGGTGTTAGTGACGCAACAAGAGTACTGGTGGTGTTAGTAGTGTGATGTGTTTACATCACCTGGTGTTTCACCGGGTGGTGTTAGTGACGGTGAACGGTAACGATAGCATTGTTCTGGTATATCAGCACCAGTGGCGGTGTTGTCGTAACAGGAAGCGGTGATAGTGGCTCTATTTGGAATGATGTTGACTTAATGGTGCTAGAGGTGTTATGCCTGTGGCAGCTATTGTTCCCACTTATATATCCGTCCCACCATTCTCCCTTCCTTCACTAACTCTCCCTGCCTTCCTCCCTCCCTGCCTCCCTCCCTGCCACCTTGTCCCAAACATCACCCAAAGAAATGTGTAACAATAAAACTCATTACTGACACTTACCAGAGTACAGGTTGTTGCTTTTATTTAGAAGCTCACTGCTGACGAGTCACAGCTCACAAGTCACTGCTGACGAGTCACAGCTCACAAGTCACTGCTGACGAGTCACAGCTCACAAGTCACTGCTGACGAGTCACAGCTCACAAGTCACTGATGACGAGTCACAGCTCACAAGTCACGCTGACGAGTCACAGCTCACAAGTCACTGCTGACGAGTCACAGCTCACAAGTCACTGCTGACGAGTCACAGCTCACAAGTCACTGCTGACGAGTCACAGCTCACAAGTCACTGCTGACGAGTCACAGCTCACAAGTCACTGCTGACGAGTCACAGCTCACAAGTCACTGCTGACGAGTCACTGCTGACAAGTCACTGCTGACGAGTCACAGCTCACAAGTCACTGCTGACGAGTCACAGCTCACAAGTCACTGCTGACGAGTCACAGCTCACAAGTCACTGCTCACAGCTGGTAATTCTTAAGTTAGAGCTGATGAATCTCAAATCGGGGCTCGTAAGTCTTAAGTTAAAGTTCTTAAGTCTTAAATTGCAACTTATAAGTTTTAAACCAGAGTTTGTAAATCTTAGGTTAAAATTCGTAGATATTTAGTCGCAACTCCTCTAACTTAAGTTAGGCTTAGTTAATGTTAAGTTAGAGGTGGTTAAGTCTTGGGTTAGAGATGGCAAGTCAGAGTTAACACAACACAAATGGAGAAAGGGTTGGTAGTTAGAGAGGGGGGGGTTAGCTGAGGTAGATAGATGAGGAAGGGGAGGGGTGAGGAAGAGGTAGATACAAGGATAGATAATAAGCTTACTCAGTCAAGCACTATCTTCACTCAGTGGGTTGCCAACTCTCTCTCAGTAGTGTATCTGAGTCATTGCTTACTGGTCGTGTTTTACTCACTGGATCCGGTTGCTCGTTTCCTTGCCGTGTTTGCTCTGTGTTTGTGCCGGTCACTGAGGATGTATTTGTTGCAGCGCAACACGCACTTTGCACCACCGCTGCTGGTCACGTAGAGAAATACAACACATGCATAAAATAAATTGTATTAAGTTGGACAAATAAAGCAAAAAAAAAAAAAAGGAACGTGGGATGGTCAGAGATGAGGGGGAAAGTTAGTGTGAGATGTATTATGGGATCTGAGATTTTGTTCAATGTTCAAAAAAAATTGTTCTTCAGGTGACGACGACAGGTGTTCACTGTTCAGGGTCTAGACTGAACACTGTACTGTTTTAAATCCTGGGTGAACGAAGGTGCCGTTCACTGTTCGAATGCTTAATTCTGAGGCCAGCAAGTTCACTAAGTTCAAGTTGAATAATGACGCAAGTTCTCACTGACTGATCTTTTTAATTTCTACAGTGATCACAGCTGTATAACCCCTGTGGTTTAGCGCTTCTATTTGATTATAATACAGTCAGGATGATTGTGTGCTACTAGATGATTGTTGTGCACATGTGATTGCGTGCTACAGTATGATTGTTGTGCTACAGTAGTGATGATTGTTGTGCTACAGTAGTGGTGATTGTTGTGCTACAGTAGTGATTGTTGTGCTACAGTAGTGATTGTTGTGCTACAGTAGTGATTGTTGTGCTACAGTAGTGATGATTGTTGTGCTACAGTAGTGATGATTGTTGTGCTACAGTAGTGGTGATTGTTGTGCTACAGTAGTGATGATTGTTGTGCTACAGTAGTGGTGATTGTTGTGCTACGAGATAGTGGCTGATGTGATTGTGCTACAGTAGTGATTATTGTTGTACACAGTAGTGGTGATTGTTGTGCCACGTAATGATGATTGTTGTGCTACAGTAGTGATGATTCTGTGCTACAGTAGTGATTTTGTTGTGCCAGTAGTGATTGTTGTGCACAGTATGTGATTGTGCTACAGTAGTGATTGTTGTGCTACAGTAGTGGTGATTGTTGTGCTACAGTAGTGATGATTGTTGTACTACAGTAGTGATGATTGTTGTGCTACAGTAGTGATGATTGTTGTGCTACAGTAGTGGTGATTGTTGTGCTACAGTAGTGATTATTGTTGTGCTACAGTAGTGATGGTTGTTGTGCTACAGTAGTGGTGATTGTGCTACAGTAGTGATGATTGTTGTGCTACAGTAGTGGTGATTGTTGTGCTACAGTAGTGGTGATTGTTGTACTACAGTAGTGATGATTGTTGTGCTACAGTAGTGATGATTGTTGTGCTACAGTAGTGGTGATTGTTGTGCTACAGTAGTGATTGTTGTGCTACAGTAGTGATTGTTGTGCTACAGTAGTGATTGTTGTGCTACAGTAGTGATTGTTGTGCTACAGTAGTGATGATTGTTGTGCTACAGTAGTGGTGATTGTGCTACAGTAGTGATGATTGTTGTGCTCAGTAGTGTGATTGTTGTGCTACAGTAGTGATGATTGTTGTACACAGTAGTGGTGATTGTTGTGCTCAGTAGTGATGATTGTTGTGCTACAGTAGTGATGATTGTTGCTACAGTAGTGGTGATTGTTGTGCACAGTAGTGATGATTGTTGTGCTACAGTAGTGATGATTGTTGTGCTACAGTAGTGATGATTGTTGTGCTACAGTAGTGATGATTGTTTTGCTAGCAGGTGATGATTGTTGTGCACAGTAGTGATGATTGTGTACTGTGGCACATAGCTGTGATTTTTGTAGCCTACAAATCATGATATTGTCTACATGATATCAGATAGTGATGATGATTGTGACAGCAGTGATGATTGTTGTGCTACAGAGTGGTGATTTGTGCTACATAATGATGATGTGTACAGAGTCGATATTGTGTGCACACAGTGATGAGGCACAGTCATACTAATGTAGCATATAATAATCACTGTAGACAATCAATCATTGTAGCACTAAATCATCACTGTGCACAAAATCATCACTGTAGCACTAAATCATACTGTACGATCTTGTGCTACAGTGATGATTGTTGTGCTACAGTGATGATTGTAGTGCTACAATGACTATTGTGCTACAGTGATTATTATACCATAGTGATATCATGTAAAATAGTCATACTGTAGAACAACAGTATGATATATGTAGCACTATATATATGTAGAACAATCATCATAATTATAGCATTACAGATAATCATTTCCTGGGTATTATTTAATCACCAGTGGTATAATCTCAGTGTATGCTACAGTGGTGACGATTCTTTTGCTACAGTGGTGATTTTGTGCTACAGTGATGATAGTAATGCTACAGTAGTGTTGATTGTAGTGCTACAGAAGTGATGATTCTAGTGCTACATTAGTGATGATTATTGTTCTACAGTGATTGTTGTGCTACAGTGATGATTGTTGTTTGTAGTACTACAGTGGTGATTATTGTATTGCTACAGTGGTGATTGTAGTGTTTCAGTGGTGATGATTGTCCTACAGTGATTATTGTAGTGCTACAGTGGTGATTATTATAATGCTACAGTGATGATGATTGTGCTACAGGAGTGATGATTGTAGTGCTTCAGGAGTGATAATTGTTCTACAGTGATGATTGTAGTGCTACAGTGGTGATGTTTGTAGTGCTACAGTGCTGATGATTGTTGCTGCTTTATAATGATTTTAGTGCTACTGTGATGATTATAGTACTACAGTAGTGATGATTGCTGTGCTACAGTAGTGATGATTGCTGTGCTACAGTAGTGATGATTGTAGTGCTACAGTGATTATTGTTGTGCTATAGTGATGTGCTACAGTAGTGATATTGTTGTGCTACAGTAGTGATTGTTCTACAGTGATGATTGTTGTGCTACAGTAGTGATTATTGTGGTACAGTAGTGACTATTGTGCTACAGTGATGATTGTAGTGCTACAGTGATTATTGTAGTGCTACAGTGATGATTGTAGTGCTACAGTGATGATTGTAGTGCTACAGTGATTGTAGTGCTACAGTGATGATTGTAGTGCTACAGTGATGATTGTAGTGCTACAGTGAGGATTGTAGTGCTACAGTGACAATTGTTGTGCTACATTGGTGATTGTAGTGCTATAACTAGCCACTACACCCACCGAAGTGTTTCGTGTTCATGATGGTACAACTAGCCACTACGTGTAGGAATATAACTACCACTCCACCCACCGGAAGTTATTAGGTGTTCATGATGTACAAGAGAAATTAGGGAGAGACTATCATCCGACCACTGTAGATTTCATTAGGGTTGCCAGGTGAGAGAGATATAGTGAGAGCTTAATGCCGGAAGACAGATTTGCAGGTGATGATGCTAGAGGTGATGAGAGAGAGAGGGAGAGAGAGAGAGAGAGAGAGAGGGAGAGAGGGAGAAAGAGAGAGAGAAAAAGAGAAAGAGAAAAAGAGAAAGAGTGAGAGGGAGAGAGGTGGAGAAGGAGGAGTGGAGGGAAAGAGAGAGAATTATCTCTTAAAAGGGAAATGACTGAATAATGGATGAAATGTCTATGTTGGCTGGTGGATGAGTGTTTTGTGGATGACAACATGAGTGTGTAGTGGATAAGATGGATGAGAGTGTAGTGGATAAGATGGATGAAGTGTGTAGTGGATAAGATGGATGAGTGTGTAGTGGATAAGATGGATGAGTGTGTAGTGGATAAGATGGATGAATGTGTAGTGGATAAGATGGATGAATAGTGTAGTGGATAAGTGGATGACTAGTGTGAGTGGATGATGGATGATAGTGTAGTGGATGATAGATGGATGACTGTGTGAGTGATTGCTGGATGATAGTGTGAGTGGATGTAGCTGGATGCTAGTGTGAGTGGATGTATGGATGACTAGTGTAGTGGATGTGAGACTAGTGGATGGAGACTAGTGTAGTGGATTGCTGGATGACTAGTGTGAGTGGAGTGCTGGATGACAGTGTGAGTGGATGTGCTGGATGACTAGTGTGAGTGGATAGTCTGGATGACTAGTAGTGATGTGTGATGACAGATGGATGATGTGTGATGATAGAGTGGATGTGCTGATGACTAGTGGATGGATGTCTGGATGACTAGTGTAGTGGATGCTG
Source organism: Cherax destructor (assembly GCA_009830355.1). Lineage (NCBI taxonomy): Eukaryota > Metazoa > Arthropoda > Malacostraca > Decapoda > Parastacidae > Cherax > Cherax destructor. The sequence continues at coordinate 102,237 of WNWK01003031.1, forward strand.
GATGACTAGTGTGAGTGGATGTACTGGATGACTAGTGTAGTGGATAGTGGATGACTAGTGTGAGTGGATGTGCTGGATGACTAGTGTAGTGGATGCTGGATGACTAGTGTGAGTGGATGTGCTGGATGACTAGTTGAGTGGATTGCTGGATGACTGTGTAGTGGATGTGCTGGATGACTAGTGTAGTGGATGTGCTGGATGACTAGTGTGAGTGGATTGCTGGATGACTAGTGATGTAGCTGGATAAGAGTGGATGAGAATGTACTGGATGTAGTGGATGAGATGTTGCTATTGGTGATGGTGGATGAAGTATATGTGATTGGGTGACTAGTATGAGGTGTACTGATGACTAGTGTGAGTGGATGTGCTGGATGACTATGTGAGTGATGTGCTGGATGACTAGTGGTGGATGTCTGGATGACTAGTTGAGTGGATGTGCTGGATGACTAGTATGAGTGGATGTGCTGGATGACTAGTATGAGTGGATGTGCTGGATGACTAGTGTGAGTGGATGTGCTGGATGACTAGTGTGAGTGGATGTGCTGGATGACTAGTGTGTGGATGTGCTGGATGACTAGTGTGAGTGGATGTGCTGGATGACTAGTATGAGTGGATGTGCTGGATGACTAGTGTGTGTGGATGTGCTGGATGACTAGATGATGGATGTGCTGATGACTAGTTGAGTGGATGTGCTGATGACTAGTGTGGTGGATGTGCTGGATGACTAGTGTGGTGGATGTGCTGGATGACTAGTTGGTGGATGTGCTGATGACTAGTGTGAGTGGATGTGCTGGATGACTAGTGTGAGTGGATGTGCTGGATGACTAGTGTGAGTGGATGTGCTGGATGACTAGTGTGAGTGGATGTGCTGGATGACTAGTGTGAGTGGATGTGCTGGATGACTAGTGTGAGTGGATGTGCTGGATGACTAGTATGAGTAGATGTGCTGATGACTAGTGAGTAGATTGCTGATGACTAGTATGAGTGGATTGCTGGATGACTAGATGTGGTGGATGTGCTGGATGACTAGTGTGAGTGGATGTGCTGGATGATAGTGTGAGTGATGTGCTGGATGACTAGGTGAGTGATGTGCTGGATGACTAGTATGAGTGGAGTTGGATGACTAGTTGAGTGATTGCTGGATGACTAGTCATGAGTGGATGTACTGATGACTAGTTGAGTGATGTGCTGGATGACCAGTTGAGTAGATGTCTGGATGACTAGTTGAGTAGATGTGCTGGATGACTAGTATGAGTGGATGTGCTGGATGACTATATAGATGTTGGATGACAGTGTGAGGATGTCTGGATGACTAGTATGAGTAGATGCTGGATGACTAGTTAGTGATGCTGATGACTAGTAATGTGCTGGATGACTAGTAATGAGGATGTCTGATGACTAGTGAGTGGATGTGCTGGATGACTAGTTGAGTGGATGTCTGATGACTAGTTGAGTAGATGTGCTGATGACTAGTGATCTGATGACAGGTGAGTGATTCTGATGACTATTGGGGATGTCTGATGCTATGTGAGTGGATTCTGATGACTAGTAGAGTGATACATGCAGGTAGTGGATTGCTGGATGACTAGTTGAGTGGATGTGCATGACTAGTAGTAGTGGATGTGCTGGATGACTAGTTGAATGGATGTACTGGATGACTTTGAATGTGTCTAGACTAGTGAATGAATGTGCTGGATGCAGTTGAGTGGATGTGCTGGATGACTAGTGTGAATGGATGTGCTGGATGTCTAGTTGAGTGGATGTCTGATGACTATGTGAATGGATGTGCTGGATGCTAGTGTGAGTGGATGTGCTGGATGACTAGTGTGAGTGGATGTGTTGCATGACTAGTGTGAGTTGATGTGCTGGATGACTAGTGTGAGTGGATGACTAGTGTGAATGGATGTGCTGGATGACTAGTGTGAATGGATGTGCTGGATGTCTAGTGTGAATGGATGTGCTGGATGACTAGTGTGAGTGGATGTGTTGCATGACTAGTGAGTTTAGTGCTGGATGACTAGTAGGATGACTAGTGTGAATGGATGTGCTGATGACTAGTGTGAATGGATGTGCTGGATGTCTAGTGTGAATGGATGTGCTGGATGACTAGTGTGAGTGGATGTGCTGGACGACTAGTGTGAGTGGAAGACTAGTGTGAGTGGATGTGCTGGATGACTAGTGTGAGTGGATGTGCTGAATGACTACTGTGAGTGGATGTGCTGGATGACTAGTGTGAGTGGATGTACTGGATGACAGTGTGAGTGGATGTGCTGGATGACCAGTGTGAGTGGATGTGCTGGATGAGTTACCTTCAGTTTATATAGGAAGAGTCACATGTGTGATTAAAAAAAATAATTAATATAATTTAAGGTTGTAACTAAAAGAAATTGTGAACCTAAATGTAACTGTGTGTGTGTGTGTGTGTGTGTGTGTGTGTGAGGTGTTTGTGTGTACATATGTTAGTGGAGTATCATGGGTGGCATCTTGCAGGGGCTAGGGACCCCGGGGTTTATAAAACGAAATAAAGTTTCCTTCCTCTCAAGACCACCTTCACATCCTTCTTCCAGTCCTTTAAACCTCTTTCCATCCACCCTGGACATATCCACTTGTTGGATCAGTCAGTCCTGTGTCATCCTCTCTTAAGTGACCAAATCATATCAGCAATCACACCTAATTCTTTGTATAATATAAACACAGCACACACACACACATACAGCCTACAGCCTCTTCCTTGCTGCTAATATAAAGGTTAGGTTTGACAAGATTCGTCAGGAAACAGGACAAGTGTTTCCTGACGCGGGTCTTAGTCATACACTGACTTAGTCATCAGCTGACTTTTAGTCAGGCTACATACAAGGCTTGTGCTTCACACACATACATAAGTATTGGCACCACTGTAATCTGATACAGTCCTCGATTTGCATCTGTTGATAAACGTCTTTCTAGAGTCGTCTCGACACCTCCACTTATTTCTTCTTCTCATCTGTTGTGTATTCAACTCATCCTTCGAAGACCCATGTAGGATCAAATCCACTCCAAGATATCTAAATACGTTCACTTTCACCACACTCCTTCAGTCTAGTACCGAATCTTTTATTCCTTAGACTTCTACTTTTATCGCTTTATTTTCTGTATTCATTTTCAGCTTCGTAATCTTTCACATCTTTCCAAACTTTTCCACCAGCTCCTGTTGCTTCTCCTCTAGATCTCCGAAAAAAACTACTGTGCCATCTGCAAATTACAACTGCGACAAGTGTCAGTGTACATTAGATTCATAATCTGTTTTTTAAGGGCACACCTGTCCCAACACACCATCATTCACTTCTCTTACAACACCATTAATAAACACATTAGACAACCTGGTTTGTAACATTTACATCCCTGTCTGAGGAACAATTCCATTAGGAAATATTTCCCTTTTATTTTGATCATTAACAAGTGTTCATTACACTTTAGTTATTCGTCAACCCACCATATATTTATTTCATATATCCGCTTCACTCCCCCATATCCACCCTATCGCTCACTTATGTTCATCAATATAAACACTTGATGCACACATCCCCCTCCCATTGCTAGATCCTTCTTGCTCCACTGCAATTATCCTTTCTGTCTATCAGTAGACTCTTTCAATAACACTTCTGTCACACACTTTACCCGGTTATACTCAACGGATTAATTCCCCTGTAATTCTTATACTCTCTCTTCTCCCCTCTCCTCTTATACAAATACAGTGTGCCTACCCTCTTGTCACTTAGTGAGGACAAGTGTGCAAGTTTGTGTATACTTTTGAGAGGGTAGAGTTTGAGTGGGTGTTCGTGTCCAGGTTGAAGTGAAAATATATACTTTGAATGACAATTCATATATGAGTGACAGTTTGTGTATAGTTTAGTGACAGTTTGTGACAGCGTATAGTTTGACAGTTTGTGTGACAGTGTATAGTTTGAGTGACAGGCTGTCATATTTAACATGTCACTATAATGTCATTATGATCTACATAAAATTTTCTTCACATTGTGGTCCCAGACCAACAGCTGACTGAGGCCTGATGGTCCCAGACCAACAGCTGACTGAGGCCTGATGGTCCCAGACCAACAGCTGACTGAGGCCTGTGGTCTCAGACCAACAGCTGACTGAGGCCTGATGGTCCAGACCAACAGCTGACAGGCCTGTGGTCCAGACCAGCTGACAGACCTGATGGTCCAGACCAACAGCTGACAGACCTGATGGTCAAGACCAACAGCTGACAGACCTGATGGTCAAGACCAACAGCTGACAGACCTGAGGAAGCTGACAGTAATAACCGACAATAATTAAATAATATTTGCAATGCTAATATCGGCCAAAAAAAATAATAACGTGTAGTCATTCCATTTGTTCTAAGGGAAAAAACTGCGAAGGCCTATTTTTAAGCCTACGAAAGCTTTTTTTACTGAGATATAAATAATATAATACCAGCAGAATGTATAAGTAATGAAGACTGTGGAGAAAGATGCTCTCTCTCTCTCTCTCTCTCTCTCTCTCTCTCTCTCTCTCTCTCTCTCTCTCTCTCTCTCTCTCTCCTTCTTCTCTTCTCTCTCCTCTCCTCTTCTCTCTCTGCGTTTTCCCTTTCTCATCCTTCTTATCTCTCCTTCTATCCTCTCTATCTTTCTCCCTTTCTATCTATCTTCTATATCTCTTCCTCTATACATTTTTTTCACTCCCAGGAATACTGCGTCAACCACCCTATATCTGGTATCAGCCTGACTCCACCACACAACCACACTGGTGTCAGCCTGACTCCACCACACAACCACACTGGTGTCAGCCTGACTCCACCACACAACCACACTCTGGTGTCAACCTGACTCCACCACACAACAACCTGACTCCACCACACAACAACCTGACTCCACCACACCACACTCTGGTGTCAACCTGACTCCACCACACCACACTCTGGTGTCAACCTGACTCCACCACACCACACTCTGGTGTCAACCTGACTCCACCACACCACACTCTGGTGTCAACCTGACTCCACCACACCACACTCTGGTGTCAACCTGACTCCACCACACCACACTCTGGTGTCAACCTGACTCCACCACACCACACTCTGGTGTCAACCTTACTACCACACAGCCACACACTGGTGTCAGCCTGGCTCTACCACACAATCACACACTGGTGTCAACCTGACTCCACCACACAACCACACACTGGTGTCAACCTGATTCCAAGCAACCACACCCACACTGGTGTCAACCTGATTCCAAGCAACCACACACACACTGGTGTCAACCACACTCCGCCACACTTCACCATACAACCTCACTACCACACCCCACTCCACCACAAAACCACACTCTGGTGTCACCCTGACTCAATCACAAAAGTTCATTCCAGAATACAACCACACTCCACCTCACAACCACACTCCATCACATAGTCACACACTACCTGGTGTCAACCTCACTCCACCACACAACCATACTGGTGTCAACCTCACTCTGGTGTCAACCACACTCTGATATCAACCTTACTCCACCACACAACCATAATGGTGTCAACCTGACTCCACTGCGCAATCACACTCTGGTGTCAGCCCGACTCCACCACAGCCTGACTTCACACAACTTGACATCACCAAACACACTGGTGTCAACCTGACTCAACCACACTCACTTCACATTCTCCGGTATAAACCTCACACAACCACACTCCACACAACCATACACTGGTGTCAACCACACTCCACAACTTTACTCCATTACAACTACACAACCATATTCCACCACAACCACACTCCACCACACAACCATACTCCACCACAACCACACTCCACCACACAACCATACTCCACCACAACCACACTCCACCACACAACCATATTCCACCACAACCACACTCCACCACACAACCATACTCCACCTCAATCACACTCCACCACACAACCATACTCCACCACACACTCCACCACACAACCATACTCCACCACAACCACACTCCACCACACAACCATACTCCACCTCAATCACACTCCACCACACACAGTTGATCTTCCAGTCTACCAGACATCAACTGCTTCAACACAACTTCAATACTTATAAAAGTTTTAATAATTAATTCTTGACTGATAATATAATATATCCAGACTCGGGGATATATTAAATCTAATAATAATAATAATAATAATTAATTATTATTATTATTATTATATTCACTCAGGGATATAATAACTGTAACAATAATAATATATCCAGACTCAGGATTATGATAATTATTATAATAACATCTCAGTCCAGAGATACGATAATAAAAATAAATAATAATAATAATAATAATAGTGATGGTAATAACTAGGTTGATTGTTCTCTGTTCTTTGTGTCAAGTTATTATCTTGTTCACTTCTCAGTAAGTAAATTAAGTCTTCCCTGAATCACTTCAATAATTCCTCTTACCCAGAACGGCTTCTCAAAACACTATTGAATTCTATTTTTTTCTCTCCGGTTAATTTAAGAAAATTATTTTCTGCGGCCCGCAGAGAAGTGAAATGGAAAACTTCAATTATTAATTTTTTCAACACCCAGAAAAAAAGCTACACTAAACTTTTTTTTTATGTTTATAAACGTGTTGAGTCGCACGTGAGTAATGTTTTAGTTGGAAGAATGTTGATGTAGTAGGTGGGAGTTGTGTGTGTGGGACGGGGATGTGTGGGAGAGGGTCGTGTGAAAGTACCCGGGAGAGCCAGCAGGAAGGTCCGCACACACTGGCGGCTACCTCACGACTGACGTGTTTCCCAGCCCAGCTGTATACCCCCAGCACCACCTACCACCCACCACCCACGACAACCAGCACCACCCACCACCCAGGACTACAAGCACCACCCACCACCCAGGACAACCAGCACCACCCACCACTACCAGCACAACCCACCACCCAGGACTACCAGCACCACCCACCACTACCAGCACAACCCACCACCTACCACCCACGTCAACCAGCACCACCCACCACCCAGGACTACAAGCACCACCCACCACCCAGGACTACTAGCACCGCCCACCACTACCAGCACCACCCACCACCCAGGACAACCAGCACCACCCACCACCCAGGACTACCAGCACCACCCACCACCCAGGACTACCAGCACCACCCACCACCCAGGACTACAAGCACCACCCACCACTCAGGACAACCAGCACCACCCACCACTACCAGCACCACCCACCACCCAGGACTACCAGCACCACCCACCACCCAGGACAACCAGCACCACCCACCACCCAGGACTACCAGCACCACCCACCACCCAGGACAACCAGCACCACCCACCACTACCAGCACCACCCACCACCAACCACCACCACCAGCACCACCCACCACCCAGGACTACAGCCACCACCCACCACCCAACCACTACCAGCACCACCCACCACTACCAGCACCACCCACCACTACCAGCACCACCCACCACTACCAGCACCACCCACCACCGAACCACACCACCAGCACCACCCACCACCCAGGACACAGCACCACCCAACCCCAACCACTACCAGCACCACCCACCACTACCAGTACCACCCACCACTATTAGCACCACCCACCACTACTAGCACCACCCACCACTACCAGCACCACCCACCACTACCAGCACCACCCACCACTACCAGAACCACCCACCACTACCAGAACCACCCACCACTACCAGCACCACCCACCATCCAGGACTACCAGCACCACCCACTACACAGGACTACCAGCACCACCCAGGACAACCACCCACCACCCAGGACAACGAGCACCACCCACCACCCAGGACAACGAGCACCACCCACCACCCAGGACAACGAGCACCACCCACCACCCAGGACAACCAGCACCACCCAGGACTACCAGCACCACCCAGGACAACCAGCACCACCCAGGACTACCAGCACCACCCAGGACAACCACCCACCACCCAGGACAACCAGCACCACCCACCACCCAGGACAACCAACACCACCCACCACCCATGACAACCAGCACCACCCACCACCCAGGACAACCAGCACCACCCACCACCCAGGACTACCAGCACCACCCACCACCCGGACAACCAGCACCACCCAGGACAACCAGCACCACCCACCACCCCTGGCTACCACCACCCAAGGACTGACACCTTGCAGCACCTCTTCCTGCACAGAATATATGTCAACTTCCCGTACAATCTTAACACCTTCAAGACACCTCTCTCTACCAACTAGATTTCCATCTATAAATTGCAACTGTGTAAAGTGCTCAACTAAACTGTATAAATAAAGAAATTTCATATATATATATATATATATATATATATATATATATATATATATATATATATATATATACATCTTTGTGGTGTGGTAAGACTTGCCTCCGTGTTAGTGGACAGCGCCACACCGTCCATTGTGAGGCTGACGACTAACTGTTGCCAGCTGCCACTTGCCACCTGCCACTTGCCACCTGCCACTTGCCACCTGCCGGCCTCACCATCACTCCACTTACCTACAGTTGCCACTGTGTCACACACATTCTTGTAATTCATTTTTCCTCTACCAGTCACTTATATTCAAGACTAATTTTCAAGTCCAAATATGTGAGGTTAATCATCATATATATTTGTTTGCATCTCGTGAATAGCTGAGTCTCGGCGCTGCTCAAGCAGACTGCCTCATTTTGTATTTTAAGCTTTTTAGTCTTTTTTTTCAATTTTGCACCTACACTAAGCAAGCAATTTAACCAAGGAACTTTACCATGCAACCTAACCAAGCAAGCTAAAGAAGCAACCTAACCAAGCAACCTAAAGAAGGAACCTAACCAAGCAACCTAAACAAGCAACCTAACCAAGCAACCTAAAGAAGCAACCTAACCAAGCAACTTAAACAAGCAACCTAACCAAGCAACCTAAAGAAGCAACCTAACCAAGCAACCTAAACAAGCAACCTAACTAAACAATCTAAGTAACCTAACCAAGCAATCTAACCAAGCAACCTAACCAAACATCCTAACCAAGCAACCTAACCAAACAACCTAACCAAGCAACCTAACCAAACATCCTAACCAAACAACCTAACCAAACAACCTAACCAAGCAACCTAACCAAACAACCTAACCAAGCAACCTAACCAAACAATCTAAGTAACCTAACCAAACAACTTAACCAAGCAACATAACCAAGCATCCTAACCAAGCATCCTAACCAAGCAACCTAAACAAGCAACCTAACCAATCTAACCAAGCAACCTAACCAATCAAGCTAACCAAACATCCTAAGCAAACAACCTAACCAAACAACCTAACAAAACAACCTAACCAAGCAACCTAACCAGGCAACAGGTCCAGTGTTGTACCAGTGAGCAGGTATAGTGTTGTACCAGTGAGCAGGTCCAGTGTTGTACCAGTGAACAGGTCCAGTGTTGTACCAGTGAACAGGTCCAGTGTTGTACCAGTGAGCAGGTACAGTGCTGTACCAGTGAGCAGGTCCAGTGTTGTACCAGTGAAAAGGTCCAGTGTTGTACCAGTGAAATGAATGGTAGAGGACACTGAAAAATTACAGGAGGACATAAGCAGGGTCTTCCAATGGGCAGTGGAGAACAACATGACGTTCAATGGTGATAAGTTTCAGCTGCTTAGGTATGGAAAAAATGAAGAACTCAAAAGGAACACTATATACAAAACGCAAGAGGGTCACCACATAGAACGAAAGGAACACGTAAAGGACTTGGGAATAATTATGTCTGCTGATCTGTCGTTTAAAGACCATAACAAGACAAAGATCACAACAGCCAGGAAGATGATGGGGTGGGTATTGAGAACTTTCAAAACAAGGGAAATAATGCCGATGGTGACACTATTCAAATCGCTAGTGCTCCCTCACTTAGAATACTGCTCAGTGCTGACGGCCCCGTTCAGGGCAGGAGAAATAGCAGAGCTGGAACAAATCCAGAGATCGTTTACGGCTCACATTGAGCCATTGAAACATCTAAATTATTGGGAACGCCTTCAAGTCTTGAACATGTACTCATTGGAGCGGAGAGAGAGAGATACATGATAATATATACATGGAAAGTACTTGAGGGCCTGGTCCCAAATCTGCACACTGCCATAACAACATACTGGAGTGAGAGATATGGGAGAAAGTGTAAAATAAACCCAGTGAGGAGCAGGGGTGCGGTGGGGACAATACGGGATCACTGTATTAACATCCGGGGTCCCAGACTATTCAACATCTTACCAGAAGATATCCGAAACACGGCTGGAACCAGTGTAGAAGCCTTCAAGAGGAAACTGGACACATATCTTCACCAGGTGCCAGATCAACCAGGCTGTGATGGATATGTGGGGCAGCGGGCCTCCAGCAGCAACAGCCTGGTTGACCAGGCAAGCACCAGACTAGCCTGGCCCATAGCCGGGCTCAGAGAGTAGATACTCTCGAAACTCTTCAAAGGTATATCAAAGGTAAGGGCAATTGGTGTCAATTGCTGGCTGAACAAATACTGTAAGGAAAATGCAGTAACATTCATTGACAACTGGGACCTCTTCTATGGCAGAAATGACATGTATGCCAGGGATGGGGTTCACTTATCTAGGTCTGGGGTGGGGGCACTGGCAACTGCAGTGGAGGGAGCTGTTAGGACTTTAAACTAGAAAAAGTTAGAGGTATGGGTTATGGGGGGAAAACAGTGAAGTCCCAGTGTAGTAATGTTATGAATTTTAGGGTAACTAGTAATAGGCAGAATAAGGTGGATATTGGAGAGTCAGTGGCACTAGGTGACAAGGACAGCAATAGGTATAGTGGAAAAACAGAAATGAACAAGAAGAGTAAAGAGAAGGGAAGTTTTCTGAACATTTTTTATACTAATAGTCGTAGTGGGAGAAATAAGATGGACGAATTGAGATTAGTTGCAAGTGCAAGTAATATTGATGTTTTTGCATTAACTGAGACGTGGTTTAATATGAAAAATCGGGACATGCCTGCTGAATGTCACATTCAGGGTTTTAAATTGTTCCAAGTAGACAGAAGTATCGGGAAGGGGGGTGGGGTGGCACTCTGTCCGTGATCATTTAAATTGTTGCATAAAAACGGGTATAAAGTCTGAAATAATACAGAGTCTGTCTGGATAGAATTTTCAGAGGGGTGGGAAAAATTGATTTTAGGCGTGATATACCGTCCTCCAAACTTAGATAGGGAACAAGGGAGACTACTTTGGGAGGAAATTGTTAAGGCCACAAGGCATGATAATGTAGTGATTCTAGGGGACTTTAACTTTAGTCAGATTGATTGGAATTTCTTGACAGGTAATTTAGAATCAAACGACTTTTTAGAAGTAGTTCAGGATTGTTTTTTGAAGCAGGTTGTAACAGAACCTACAAGGGGAAATAACCTACTTGACTTGGTTCTGGCAAACAAGGAATCCCTTGTTAATAATTTAGAAATTACAGACGAACTCAGCACAAGCGACCACAAGTCAATTACCTTTAGCATTGAATGGATGTATGATAGTAGGGATAATTCAGTAACAGTCCCAGACTTTCGCTTAGCAGATTATAATGGGCTTAGAGAACACTTATCAACTGTGGACTGGGGTAACGAAGAGAGCTATCAATATGACAGCTTTCTTAACACTATACAGGCAGCCCAAAGAACATTTATCCCATATAAAGAAATTAGATCAAGTAGAAATGACCCAAAATGGATGAATAATAGGCTCAAATATCTATTAGGGCAGAAGAAAGGAATTTATAGGCGCATAAATAGAGGTGAGGGTCATCTTATAAATCAGTATACTGACATTAAGAGGGACATTAAAAAAGGTATAAGAAAAGCTAAATGGGACTATGAAATTAAAGTTGCTAGGGATTCAAAAACTAATCCAAAAAGTTTTTTCCAGGTTTATAGAACAAAAGTTAGGGATAAGATAGGTCCCCTTAAAAATAACTCTGGGTATCTTACTGACAAGGAGAATGATATGTGCTCTATTTTCAATAATTATTTTCTCTCGGTTTTCACACAGGAAGACACTAATAATATCCCAGTAATTAATTTTTATAGTGTCCCTGAAGAAGATAAATTATGTAATATCAAAGTCACTAGCGAAATGGTTATGAAACAAGTAGACCGACTGAAACTAAATAAATCGCCGGGTCCTGATGAGCTTTTTGCAAGGGTTCTTAAGGAATGCAAAATGAAACTCTGTGAACCAATATCTAACATTTTTAATTTATCTCTTCAAACAGGTGTACGGCTTCCTCAGTACCCTGGTGATGGACCAGGTGCTTTCAGCTTCCTCAGTACCCTGGTGATGGACCAGGTGCTTCGGCTCCTTTTATACCCTGGTGATGGACCAGGTGCTTCGGCTCCTCAGTACCCTGGTGATGGACCAGGTGCTTCGGCTTCCTCAGTACCCTGGTGATGGACTAGGTGCTTCAGCTCCTTCAACGCCCTGGTGAAGGATCATGTGCTTCGGCTCATTCAGGTACATGGATAGGGCCTTCTGTTTGAATGATAGGAGTAGGAGACAGAGGGTTTGCTTTCCTGGGGCTGGGATGGAGGATATTGTTAGCCGTCTGGACGACATCATGAGAGGTAATGGGAGCAATCCTATTATCTGTCTCAGTGCTGGAGGCAACGATGTTGGCAGACGTAGGAGTGAGGACCTGACTAGCAGGTTTAGGTCAGCAATAGACATAATTAGGAAGAAGGGTGGGAACCCTGTCATATATGGTATTTTGCCAAGGAGAGGAGTTGGAAATGAATGGCTGTCCAGGACAATTGGTGTCAATTGCTGGCTGGACAAATACTGTAAGGAAAATGCAGTAACATTCATTGACAACTGGGACCTCTTCTATGGCAGAAATGACATGTATGCCAGGGATGGGGTTCACTTATCCAGGTCTGGGGTGGGGGCACTGGCAACTGCAGTGGAGGGAGCTGTTAGGGCTTTAAACTAGAAATAGTTAGTGGTATGGGTTTTGGGGGGAAAACAGTGAAGTCCCAGTGTAGCAATATAAGTTCTAGGAGAACTAGTAATAGGCAGAATAAGGTGGATAGTGGAAAGCCAGTGACACTAGATGACAAGGACAGTAATAGGTATAGTGGAAAAACAGAAATGAGCAGGAAGGGTAAAGAGAAAGGAGGGTCTTTAAATATATATTACACCAATAGTCGTAGTGCTAGGAATAAGATGGACGAGTTGAGATTAGTTGCAAGTATGGGTAATATTGATGTTTTTGCAATAACTGAGACGTGGTTTAATATGAAAAATCGAGACTTGCCTGCCGAATGTCACATTCAGGATTTTAAATTGTTCCAAGTAGACAGAAGTATCGGGAAGGGGGGTGGGGTGGCACTCTATGTCCGTGATCATTTAAATTGTTGCATAAAAACGGGTATAAAGTCTGAAATAACACATACAGAGTCTGTCTGGATAGAATTTTCAGAGGGGTGTGAAAAATTGATTTTAGGCGTGATTTACCGTCCTCCAAACTTAGATAGGGAACAAGGGAGACTACTTTGGGAGGAAATTGTTAAGGCCACAAGGCACGATAGCGTAGTAATTACAGGGGACTTTAACTTTAGTCAGATTGATTGGAATTTCTTGACAGGGAATTTAGAATCTAACGACTTTTTAGAAGTAGTTCAGGATTGCTTTTTGAAGCAGTTTGTGACAAAACCTACAAGGGGAAATAACCTACTTGACTTGGTTCTGGCAAGCAAGGAAACCCTTGTTAATAATTTAGAAATTACAGAGGAACTCGGCTCAAGCGACCACAACTCAATTACCTTTAGCATTGAATGGATGTATGATAGTAGGGATAATTCAGTAACGGTCCCAGATTTTCGCTAGCAGATTATAATGGACTTAGAGAACACTTATCAACTGTGGACTGGGGTAACGAAGAGGTATCAATATGACAGTTTTCTTAACACTATACAGGCAGCCCAAAGAACATTTATCCCGTATAAAGAAATTAGATCAAGTAGAAATGACCCAAAATGGATGAATAATAGGCTTAAGTATCTTTTAGGGCAGAAGAAAGGAATTTATAGGCGCATAAAAAGAGGTGAGGGTCATCTTATAAATCAGTATACTGACATTAAGAGGGACGTTAAAAAGGGGATAAGAAAAGCTAAACAGGACTATGAAATTAAAGTTGCTAGGGATTCAAAAACTAACCCAAAAAGTTTTTTCCGTCACCTGGCTCCGTTATGTTGACGACATTCTCATCATAACTCCCAGACGCTTCAACGTTCAAGCTCTACAACACAAGCTCAACCTGGTCGAGCCATCAATCCAGTTTACACTAGAAGAAGAAGTCGACAACACTCTTCCTTTCCTTGATGTTCTTCTCTGCAAAGCTGACCATGAACTTCGTTTTAAAGTCTATCGAAAACCTATCAATCAACATGATCTTCTCCACTTCTACTCTCACCACGACACCAAAACTAAACGTGGTGTAATTATAGGCTTTTTCCTGCGCTCACTCACAATCTGCAGCAGTGAGTTCCTTGAGGAAGAATGCTCCCTCATTGAACAAGTTTTTTCCAAACTTCACTATCCTCGTCACTTCATTAGAGACTGCAGACGACGGGCATTAAACATCTTCAACACACCCAGAGAAGACACTGTTGAGAAGAGATACATAGTCCTCCCCACCAACTCCATTTCCAAACACGTTTCCAACATTTTTTCCAATACCTCATTCCGAGTATCCACCTCCACATCCACCACCATCAAGGACATTACCAGTAATAGACAGGACAAGCTTCAATCCACGGCAGGGGTATACACAATCCCTTGTAATGACTGCAGCAAATTATACGTCGGCGAAACATCCAGAGACCTCCAGACACGTATTTCAGAACACCAGTACGCAGGCAGATCTGACGACTCAAGGAATGCCTGTGTTCAACACCGAAATTCACACAACTATTTAATCAACTACGGAAACGCAAGACTCATCGCCAGATAAGACAACACTCAATACCGAAGAATCCTAGAATCATCATTTATCTGCATTTCCAACAACTTCAACCAGAACAACGGCTTCTACAACATAGCTGAACCTATTGCCAAGAAACTTCTTCATCGCTATCCCACATAGAACTTAAGAATGGAACACTGCAGGTCCTTTAAGTCACACAAGGTTTTAAACTATCACACTACTTTGAAGACTGTCACATGCAGCATTCTCCACCTGACCCAGCATTCTCCACCTGACCCAGCATTCTCCACCTGACCCAGCATTCTCCACCTGACTAAATCTTATAAATACTCATGTTACTCTTTTTCTAGGTAGATCTGTCTGTGACTCGATAAAGCCCACTGCGTGGGCGAAACTTTGTCAATAAAGGATCACATTATACTGCTTATGTGTTTATTTTTCCAGCAGGTCCAGTGTTGTACCTATGAGCAAGTACTGTGTTGTACCAGTGAACAGGTCCAGTGTTGTACCAGTGAACAGGTCCAATATTGTACCAGTGAACTATGAAGCTTACAATAGACAGGTTACTGTTCAATCACTTACCACCATTCATGACCTCTCCTCTTAAGATATAAAGCATGTTTATATAGCGCTCAAAGATCGTTCTGTTTACATCAGCCATTACCTCAGGGGCGGCGCCTTGATTCTGGTGAAGGGCTCTTGATGCAGTGACTTTAAGCCATTCTCCCCTTCCTCGGAACTAACAAGCGCCTCCACTGGCTCTCCTACTGCTGTAACATATATCCATTATAAGCTCTCTCTCTGTTTTTTTAAATAAGCGTGGTTTTTTTTTCATTTTCATTACGTCCACGTTTAGTGCGTTGTGAGAACGCTTTAAAGCTCAACTCTTCACCAGGATAATGGTAATTGATGTGAGTTATATCGGCTGCAATTATGTGGAGATATTTGGTGCCGGGGGCGAGGTTCTTCCGAGTGCTGGAGACGCAGCATCAGTCTAATGACTCTTGCTTCCTTCCAGTCATGACTGCCTCCTGATTCACCCGCTTTAATCTCAGTCTTACGTGGGGAGGGGCCGAGGGGATATCCCACCAGTATATTATGTGGAGTCTGATAAATTGGCGGTAGTTCACCCAATTTGTTAAACTGTTGATATTGTTCGTGCAATATTGGGCGGAGTAGCCGCCTTATTTGCTAATCTGTTGATAAAGTTGACTCAATATTTGGCGAAAATGCCTGAAATTCGTTCACCTCACGATTATATTTTCCTGTAAAATTACGACTAAAGTATTGAAGTTTACCTGATCTTTTTTTTTTTAGTGTAAAATGGAATGCATATCACTGCCTCTTGCCCTTTCATGCGATGTATCACTCCTACGATTTTAATGCTTCGCCTAAAGAATAATAATAATAATAATAATCATAATAATAACGAGTCTCATAGCTTGACTGCTAGCGCACTCAACTCACACACTGAGTTCCAGGAATCGATCCCCGCTACGGCTGCAAACATTAGGTCGTGTTCCCTTAAGACACCTGCTGTCCATGTTCACCTATCGCTAAATAAGGTACCTGGGTGTTAGTTGACTGATGTGGGTCGCATCCAGGGGACAAAATTGACCTAATTTGCCCGAAATGCTTTGCATAATTATACAAGATACGATGTAGGGCGTAATGACAGTAGTTTGTTGGACTACGTATTGGTAGATAAAAGACGTTGGGTAGACTTCAGGATGTACATGTTTATAGAGGGGCCACAGATATATCAGATCACTTTTTAGTTGTAGCTACAGTGGGAGTAAAAGGTACATGGGATACAAGGAAAATGGAAGCACTAAGTAAGAGAGAGGTGAAGGTTTATAAGCTAAAGAAGGAGGCAGTTAGGGTAAGATATAAACAACTATTGGAGGATATATGAGGAGCTAGTGAGAGTATAGTCAATGGGGTTGAAGATGTATGGGGTAGGTTTAAGGATCTAGTGTTAGAGTGTTCAGCAGAAGTTTGTGGTTACATGAAAGTGGGTGCGGGAGGGAAGAAGAGTGATTGGTGGAATGATGATGTAAAGTAGTATTGTTGTAGATTGGCCGGTATACTCGCCCGGCCCGGGCCCTTTCCAAGAGGTGGCCTGGCCATGGCTCCCTGTCGTGGGAGTGTTTCAGACCAATGTCTACCATGGGAGGAGGTACAAGTACCTCCTCATCTTCTGGGACTAGCTGTCCCCTGGCCTACCCCCAGTCCCTGCCCCCACAGGGCTCGGAAGGGAAAGCTAGGCACCTTGGGCTGCCACAAACCCCACCCACACTGGGCTCGAAGGGTGTGCCAGCTGCATAGCAGCAGATGATGTCAGGAGGTGCAAAGGCAGCAAGCACTACAGGATCGTTTTGGAGCCACATCCCAGCTTTGGGCATTAAGCCTGAGCGTGGGGAAGCTCAAGAATGCCTTTTGCTGTGTGTGTTGCTGCTGCTTCTACTTCACATGATCGTTGCACTCTCGAGAGAGTAGTAAGAGAGAAAAAGTTAGTATATGAGAAGTTTCTACAAAGTAGAAGTGATGCAAGGAGGGAGGAGTATATGGAGAAAAAGAGATAAAAGAGTGGTGAAACAATGTAAAAAGAGAGCAAATGACAGAGTGGATGAGATGTTATCAACAAATTTTGTTGAAAATAAGAAAAAGTTTTGGAGTTGAGGAAGCCTAGGGAACGAATGGATTTGATAATTAAAAATACGAGAGGAGAGTTATTAAATGGAGAGTAAGAGGTATCGGGAAGATGGAGACAATATTTGGAGGAATTGTTAAATGCTGATAAAGATAGGGAAGCTGTGATTTCGTGTATAGGGCAAGTAGGAATAACTCTTGTAGGAGTGAGGAAGAACGAGATGTGAGTGTGGGGGAAGTTCGTGAGGTAGTGGGTAGAATGAAAGGGGGTAAGGCAGCTGGGATTGATGGGATAAAGATAGAAATGTTAAAAGCAGGTGGAAATATAGTTTTGGAGTGGTTGGTGCTTTTTTTAATAAATGTATGGAAGAGGGTAAGGTACCTAGGGATTGGCAGAGAGCATGCATAGTTCCTTTGTATAAAGGCAAAGGGGACAAAAGAGAGTGTAAAAATTATAGGGGAATAAGTCTGTTGAGTATACCTGGTAAAGTGTATGGTCGAGTTATTATTGAAAGAATTAAGAGTAAGACGGAGAGTAGGATAGCAGATGAACAAGGAGGCTTTAGGAAGGGTAGGGGGTGTGTTGACCAAGTGTTTACATCCTCATCACCTTACAGAGTAAGGTGATGAGGAAAAAATAGGTAGTGAAAGATTGGATATCAGATTTGGGAGTGGACGTGTCAGCAGATGGGTCTATGAAAGATGAGGTGAACCATAGTATTGATGAGGGAAAAAGGTGAGTGATACACTGAGGAGTCTGTGGAGACAAAGCACTTTGTCCATGGAACAAAGAGGGGAATGTATGAGAGTATAGTTATACCAACACTCTTATATGGGTGTGAAACATGGGTGATGAATGTTGCAACAAGGAGAAGGCTGGAGGCAGTGGAGATCTCGTGTCTGAGGGCAATGTGTGGTATGAATATAATGCAGATAATTCGAAGTTTGGAAATTAGGAGGAGGTGCAGTATTACTAAAACTATTATCCAGAGGGCTGAGGAGGGGTTGTTGAGGTGGTTCGGACATGTAGAGAGGATGGAACAAAATAGAATGTCTTCGAGAGTGTATAAATCTGTAGTGGAGGGAAGGCGGGGTAGAAGTCGGCCTAGGAAAGGTTTGAAGGAGGGGGTAAAAGAGGTTTTGTGTGCGAGGGGCTTAGACTTCCAGCAAGCATGCGTGAGCGTGTTAGATAGGAGCGAATGGAGACAAATGGTTTTTAGGACTTGACGTGCTGTTGGAGTGTGAGCAGGGTAATATGAAGGGATTCAGGGAAACCGGCAGGCCGGACTTGAGTCCTGGAGATGGGAAGTACAGTGTCTGCACTCTGAAGGAGGGGTGTTAATGTTGCAGTTTTATAACAGTAGTGTAAGCACGCCTCTGGCAAGACAGTGATGGAGTGAATGATGGTCAAAGTTTTTCTTTTTCGGGCCACTCTGCCTTGGTGGGAGACGGCCGATGTGTTAATATAAAAATATATATAATAACAAGGGGCTTTTTATATAGTAGTATGTCTTTGATGTCAGCTAGGCCAGTATACCTTGTACATGTACTTGTAGAAATATAGATTATTAATAATAATAATACTTACTGCATTTTCGTGAGACGTGTTGATAGACGAGGCATCTCTCATTCTACGTTTGTTGGTTGTAATATTCTTGAGGGTATCTCAGCTCTTTATTCTCCCTTCCTCTCTTCTCCCCTTCCTCTCCCTTTTCTCCCCTTCCTCTCCCTCTCATCTGATACGAGTCTTCTGACAGCTTCGTAGATAAAAATCAGGGTTTAATAAAACATTGTTTAGGTTATGCTCTTTTGTTTGGTTTGTTAATTTGGTATAAAGGCTGTTGATTACGCGAGGGGTCGCTAAGGCTGCTTTAGTTACTTATACAGAGATAAAACTAAACCCTTACGAGTATACACAATTAGATGTGCGCTCCTTTAAGTGTATATGCACAGTTGGTATCAATGCATACACATCCGGAGAGATATACTTCTTAGAATATACAAAATGTGAGACCTTGATATCAAGTGTTAATTTTCAAATAGTTCACTGAGACAGATGGTCATAGTATAAGACAGTGTAAAGGTTACCAGTGAAAGGAAGAAATATGCCATAGAAGTGAGTGAGACAAAGTTACGAAGAAACTCAATAGAAGTGTCGTGGGTGGAGTAGATCCAGACTTTGAATCAAGGCACCTCCATTAAAGGACAAAGTGGAAGAAGTTGAAAGTGAGGAGTTGATAGAATAAAGTTACTAATAAGAACTTAAATGAATAATTTTAGATGTGATATTCAGTTAAAAATTGTGGAGATAAAAGTAGCGTGATGCATGTTGAAATTCAAGAATTGTTTATGTTAAAATAAGAGCAGGATGTTAGAAGTGGATTATATTAAGTGTTTGTGAGGCTGAAGACGAGAGAATTGTAGGGAAGAGATGGACGTTATGTGAAGGCTGAGGTGAATTGTGATCCTAGAGAGAGAATAATTATTATGAGAGATTCTAAATGCACATACATAGTCAGTAGGCTGCGAAGACTACTTATATTACTACTGCTATTATGACTTTTACTAGTACTACTATCACTAATATTTATATTACTACTAATACTATTACTATAACTACCACTACTACTACTACTACTGCTGCTGCTGCTGTTGTTGCTGCTGCTGCTGCTGCTACTGCTGCTACTGCTGCTGCTGCTGCTGTTGTTGATGCTGTTGCCTGCTGCCGTTGCTCTGCTACTCTGCTGCTGCTGCTGTTGCTGCCGATGCTGCTGCTGCTGCTGCTCCTGCTGCTGCTGTTGCCGTGCGCTGCGCTGCTTTCTCGTCTCGCTGCTTGCTGCCCTGGCTCGCTGCTGTTGTTGCTGCTGCTTTCTGCTACTCTGCTGCTGTTGCTGCTGCTGTCTGCTGATCGCTGCTGCTGCTGCTACTGCTGTTGCTGCTGTTGCTGCTGCCGCTGTTGCTGCTGCTGCTGCCGCTACTGCTGCTGCTCGCTGCTGCTGCTTGCTGCTGCTGCTGCGCTGCTGTTGCTGCTGCTGTTGCTGCTGCTGCGCTGTTGCTGCTGTTGCCTGCTGTCGCCTGCCGCTGCTGCTTGTTGCTGCTGCTGCTACGCTGCTGCTGCTGTGCTTCGCTGCTGTGCTCACTGCTGTTGCTGCTGCTTTGCTGCTGCCTGCCCCTGCTGATGCTGCTGCTACTGCTGCTGCTGCTGTTGCTGTGTGCTGCGCTGCTCGCCGTTCTGCTGCTGTTGTTGCTGCTGCTGCTCTGATGCTGCTGCTGTTGCTCGCTGTTGCTGCTTGCCTGTTGCTGCTGCTGCTGCTGCTGTTGCGCTGCTGCTACGTTGCTCTGCTGCACTGTGCTGCGCTGCTGTTGCTGCTGCTGCTACTGCTGCGCTGTGCTGCTGCTGCCTGTTACTGCTGTGCTGCTGCTGTTGCGCTGTTGCTGCTGCTGCCTGTGCTTGCTCCGTGTTGCTGTTGCTGCTTGCTTGTCTCGCTGTTGCTGCTAGCCTGCTGTGCCGCTGTGCTGCTGCTGCTTGCACTGTTGCTGCTGCGCTGCTGCAGCCTGCTGTACTCGCTGCTTGCTGCTGCTGTTGCTGCTGCTGACTGTTGCTGCTGCTTGCTGCTGTGCTGCTTGCTGCTGTTGCTGCTGCTGCTGTTTGCTGCTGTTGCTGCCCGCTGTCTGCTCTGCTGCTTGCTGCTGCCGCTGCTGCTGTCTGCCGCTGTGTGGTTGCGCCTGCTGCTGCTTGTTGCTGGTTGCTGCTGCTTGCGCTGTTGGCTGCGCTGCGCTTGCTGCTGTGTTGTTGCTGCGCTCGACTGCCTGCTGCGTTGTTGCTGCTGCCGTTGCTCGCTGCGCTGCCGGTTGCTGCTGCTTTTGCTGTGCTGCTGCTGTGCTGTCTGTTGCGGCGGTCTGGTAGCCGCTGTTATGCTGTTGTTGCTGTTGCTGCTGCTGTTGCTGTTGCTGCTGCTACTACTACCACCACTACTATTACTACTAATAATAATAATCATAATAATAAACCTTCTTTGTGAGTTTCAACATTCTAAAGTTATATTTTTATTTATAGTAAAACTCTTAATTATGTTAATAAAACAAAGTAGTAACATATAAACTGTTTTAATGGAGTTTTAAATTTTATAGTTTAGGTTGAGCTAGAGTGGAGTGGTAAGAGCAGCTGCAGCAGTAGCAACAGCAGCAACAACAGCAGCAGTAGCAACAGCAGTAGCAGCAACAGCAGCAACAACAGCAGCAGTAGCAACAGCAGTAGCAGCAACAGCAGCAGCAACAGCAGCAGCAACAGCAGCAACAACAGCAGCAGTAGCAACAGCAGTAGCAGCAACAGCAGCAGCAACAGCAGCAGCAGCAACAGCATCAGCAGCAGCACAGCAGCAGCAGCACAGCAGAAGCAGCACAACACCAGTAGCAACAGCAGCAGCAACAGCAACAGGAGCAACAGCAGCAACAACAGCAACATCAACAGCAGCAGCAACAGCAGCAACAACAACAGCAACAACAGCATCAGCAGCAGCACAGCAGCAGCAGCACAGCAGAAGCAGCACAACAGCAGCAGCAACAGCAGTAGCAACAGCAGTAGCAGCAACAGCAGCAGCAACAGCAGCAACAGTAGCAACATCAGCAGCAACAACAGTAGTAACAGCAGCACAGCAGCAGCAGCACAGCAGAAGCAGCACAACAGCACAGCAGCATATGAAAGTATGACCTGTGTTGACAAAAGTTAGGTTAACACCTCACCTCTCTTCTAACTATAAATTATTAGCGTCATCTTCACGAAGGAATTCAACTCTGTGTATACACATATATACAACCCTTGGTGTATATACGTACATAGATATACAACTTTCAGTGAATATACACAGACATACAACCCTTGCTGTATATACGTACATCGATATACAACCTTCAGTGAATATACACAGACATACAACCCTTGGTGTATATACACACAAATACATGTATCACTGGTGTGTATACATTAAGAATGTTACATATATAAATTATTGTAATGTTGTAGCTACTGTAGTATTAATTTTGTAGTTACCGTAGTATTAATGTTGTAGCTACAGTAGTATTGATATTGTAGCTACTGTAGTATTAATGTAGTTGAAACTACTGTAGTATTGATGTAGTTGTAGCTACTGTAGTATTTATGGTGTAACTACTGTACTATTGATGGTGTAACTATTGTAGTACTGATGTAGCTGTTGTATTAATGTAGTTGTGGCTACTGTAGTATTAATATAGTTGTAACTACTGTAGTATTGATGTAGTTGTAGCTACTGTAGTAATGATGTAGTTTTAAGTATTGTAGTATTGATGTAGTTGTAACTACTGTAGTATTGATTAGCTGTAACTACTGTAGTATTGATGTAGTTGTAACTACTGTAGTATTGATGAAGTTATAGCTACTGTAGTGTTGATGTAGTTTTAACTACGGTAGTATTGATGTAGTTGTAACTATTGTAGTATTGATGTAGTTGTAACTACTGTAGTATTGATTAGCTGTAACTACTGTAGTATTGATGTAGTTGTAGGTACTGTAGTATTGATGAAGTTATAGCTACTGTAGTGTTGATGTAGTTTTAACTACGGTAGTATTGATGTAGTTGTAACTATTGTAGTATTGATGTAGTTGTAGCTACTGTAGTATTGATGTAGTTGTAGCTACTGTAGTATTGATGTAGTTGTAGCTACTGTAGTATTGATGTAGTAGTAGCTACTGTAGTATTGATGTAGTGTAGCTACTGTAGTATTGATGTAGTTGTAGCTACTGTAGTATTGATGTAGTTGTAGCTACTGTAGTATTGATGTAGTTGTAGCTACTGTAGTATTGATGTAGTTGTAGCTACTGTAGTATTGATGTAGTTGTAGCTACTGTAGTATTGATGTAGTTGTAGCTACTGTAGTATTGATGTAGTTGTAGCTACTGTAGTATTGATGTAGTTGTAGCTACTGTAGTATTGATGTAGTTGTAGCTACTGTAGTATTGATGTAGTTGTAGCTACTGTAGTATTGATGTAGTTGTAGCTACTGTAGTATTGATGTAGTTGTAGCTACTGTAGTATTGATGTAGTTGTAGCTACTGTAGTATTGATGTAGTTGTAGCTACTGTAGTATTGATGTAGTTGTAGCTACTGTAGTATTGATGTAGTTGTAGCTACTGTAGTATTGATGTAGTTGTAGCTACTGTAGTATTGATGTAATTGTAGGTACTGTAGTATTGATGTAGTTGTAGCAAGGTGAGAATGGAGTTATTATCATCTCAAAGTTTGCACTGCGGATGTAGTTAGTTATAAGGTGAGGCGGTGCTATGGTTTATCATTGACAACTTACAATAAGGGTTATAATCTGAGGTGAGACTGGCATATATGACCCTTAATGTTGTGAACCAGCATCTGGGGAATGGGAGGTGATTAGGTTTGATCCAAGAAAGGGATGATCAGTTCCATTCCATTGGATCAAGATCCATATAGCATCAAGGTACCCTCCCTGCCCTTGAAGGTATGTGTCACCTTTAATACAAACTCTATGCCTTTATAACCCCTGCTGATCTATGCACCCGCTTTGAGTTGCTCATTTTGTCTTATTCTCTCAGGGGTTTTTCGCCTCCTCTCGTACACTTCTTCAGATCAAACCTCATTCCCTCACATTCTCCAGAGGCTCTCATTATTTTCAGTGTGTAATAGGAAACATCCTGAGTTAATGTAAGTCTCACCTTGATGTAAATACCATGATGTAAGTCCCACCTTGTTGTAAATACCATGATGTAAATACCATGATGTAAGTCCCACCTTGATGTAAATACCATGATGTAAGTCCCACCTTGATGTAAATACCATGATGTAAGTCCCACCTTGATGTAAATACCATCATGTAAGTCCCACCTTGATGTAAGTCCCACCTTGGTGTAAATACCATGATGTAAGTCCCACTTTGATGTAAATACCGTAAATACCAATCATGTAAATCCCACCTTGATGTAAATACCGTAAATACCAATCATGTAAGTCCCACCTTGATGTAAATACCAATCATGTAAATCCCACCTTGATGTAAATACCGTAAATACCAATCATGTAAGTCCCACCTTGATGTAAATACCAATGTAAGTCCCACCTTGATGTAAATAACATTGTAAGTCCCACCTTGGTGTAGGTGTTACTGCAGTGTTGAGTTGTGCAGTGTTGAGTTGCAGTGTTGGGTTGTGGTGTTGAGTTGCAGTGTTGAGTTGCAGTGTTGGGTTGTGGTGTTGAGTTGCAGTGTTGGGTTGTATTGTTGAGTTGCAGTGTTGAGTTGCAGTGTTGGGTTGTGTTGTTGAGTTGCAGTGTTGGGTTGTGGTGTTGAGTTGCAGTGTTGAGTTGCAGTGTTGGGGTGTGGTGTTGAGTTGCAATGTTGGGTTGTGGTGTTGAGTTGCAGTGTTGGGTTGTGGTGTTGAGTTGCAGTGTTGAGTTGCAGTGTTGGGTTGTTGTGTTGAGTTGCAGTGTTGAGTTGCAGTGTTGGGTTGTGGTGTTGAGTTGCAGTGTTGGGTTGTGTTGTTGAGTTGCAGTGTTGAGTTGCAGTGTTGGGTTGTGTTGTTGAGTTGCAGTGTTGGGTTGTGGTGTAAGTCACGGTCAGTAACATTCATATTATCAATTAGTAATGAAAAACAATAGTTTCTGTAATAACTTGTGTGTTTAAAAATATTCTTGTGGCCACCGCTGTG
The DNA here is from genome assembly GCA_009830355.1 of Cherax destructor. Lineage (NCBI taxonomy): Eukaryota > Metazoa > Arthropoda > Malacostraca > Decapoda > Parastacidae > Cherax > Cherax destructor. The sequence continues at coordinate 127,561 of WNWK01003031.1, forward strand.
TACACTGTACAAGATGTACAGGTTGACACAGCCAGTTCAGTAATGAATAACAAATACACTCACACGGGGAACTGAGATAGATTGCTATGTGATGTATACTAGATGATGACCTCAGACTATCTGGTGAAATAATTATTCAATATATTCAAACTCAAACCTTTACTGAAAAGTCAGAATGCCATAGAACCCCGATGGAAACAAGTCACTTTGTCTGACTCTTTTGGGTTATCCTAGGTAGTCTACACATATGCTGCTATATATGATAATTTATGTAACTGTATTTATGTGTACTTGTACCTGATAAACTTTCTTAACTGTAACACATTTAACAACATTAGTGTTGTATACCACCACTAGATGGCTCTGGCCACCGTGTTTACAAAGACGACCACACGATTATATTTTGTCCTGCGCGCGCCGAATAAATGTATACAATTCATACGTCCTGGAGGTGCACCACACCATCCTGGTGTTCATCACCATTTCACGAATTTGAACAATTTAATAACATTTTTACCAGTCTTTTACACCATTTCACTACTGGAAATCACACATTCAACAAAAATTACATCAAAATCATCTCAGTCACCAAAAAATTATATCAAGAACATCAAAATTACATCTAAATCACCAAAAAATTACGTCAAGAACGTCAAAATTACATCTGAGTCACCAAAACTACATCACAAACATCAATAATGACGCAGTTCCATGATGGCAGAAACGACGTGTCAAGACGACACATGTCGGCGTGACACTCCCGGTGATGTAGAGTCTATCCTGCAGCATTCTACGTGTTCACACAGTCAAATATTAGCGCAAATGGCCTGATATAGATCCCTTACTGACCCGATCTTACGTACATACAGATCCCATGTGTCGCTCTACACATAATAACCAGAATCCTGTTCTTATGATCCTCTTTAATTTCGGTATTTTCTTATTATTATTATTATTATTATTATTATTATTATTATTATTATTATTATTATTATTATTAATATTATTAATACACATTATCGTTATTCCATCCACTAGAGTCAAAACTACTAATGTTTCAAGAAACAGAGCAACTAGCTGCCCCAGTAACTATGATACATTGATCATGTTGCAAGATAATCTCTCCAAACTGATGAGAAGCTTGTTATTAGTAAGTCAGTGTGTATGGTTGACTACTGTATCAGTGTGTATGGTTGACCACTGTATCAGTGTGTATGGTTGACCACTGTATCAGTGTGTATGGTTGACCACTGTATCAGTGTGTATGGTTGACCACTACATCAGTGTGTATGGTTGACCACTGTATCAGTGTGTATGGTTGACCACTGTATCAAGTGTGTATGGTTGACCACTGTATCAAGTGTGTATGGTTGATCACTGTATCAGTGTGTATGGTTGACCACTGTATCAGTGTGTATGGTTGATCACTGTATCAAGTGTGTATGGTTGATCACTGTATCAGTGTGTGTGGTTGATCACTACATCAGTGTGTTGGTTGATCACTACATCAGTGTGTTGGTTGACTCACTGTTGGTGACATCAGTGTGTTGGTTGATCACTACATCAGTGTGTATGGTTGATCACTACATCAGTGTGTATGGTTGACACTACATCAGTGTGTTGGTTGACCACTACATCAGTGTGTGGTTGATCACTACATCAGTGTGTATGGTTGATCACTACATCAGTGTGTATGGTTGACCACTACATCAGTGTGTATGGTTGATCACTACATCAGTGTGTATGGTTGACCACTACATCAGTGTGTATGGTTGATCACTACATCAGTGTGTATGGTTGATCACTATCAGTGTGTATGGTTGATCACTGTATCAGTGTGTATGGTTGACCACTACATCAGTGTGTGTGGTTGACCACTACATCAGTGTGTATGGTTGACCACTGTATCAGTGTGTATGGTTGACCACTGTATCAGTGTGTGTGGTTGACCACTGTATCAGTGTGTATGGTTGATCACTACATCAGTGTGTATGGTTGACCACTACATCAGTGTGTATGGTTGACCACTACATCAGTGTGTATGGTTGATCACTACATCAGTGTGTATGGTTGATCACTACATCAGTGTGTATGGTTGACCACTACATCAGTGTGTATGGTTGATCACTACATCAGTGTATGGTTGACCACTACATCAGTGTGTATGGTTGACCACTACATCAGTGTGTATGGTTGATCACTACATCAGTGTGTATGGTTGACCACTGTATCAGTGTGTATGGTTGACCACTATCAGTGTGTATGGTTGACACTAATCAGTGTGTATGGTTGATCACTGTATCAGTGTGTATGGTTGACCACTCGTATGGTTGACACTATGTGTATGGTTGACCACTATCAAATGTGTATGGTTGATCACTGCATCAGTGTGTATGGTTGACCACTATATCAGTGTGTATGGTTGACCACTGTATCAGTGTGTATGGTTGACCACTGTATCAAGTGTGTATGGTTGACCACTGTATCAGTGTGTATGGTTGACCACTGTATCAAGTGTGTATGGTTGACCACTGTATCAAGTGTGTATGGTTGACCACTACATCAGTGTGTATGGTTGACCACTGTATCAAGAGTGTATGGTTGATCACTGTATCAGTGTGTGTGGTTGACCACTGTATCAAGTGTGTATGGTTGATCACTGTATCAGTGTGTGTGGTTGACCACTGTATCAAGTGTGTATGGTTGATCACTGTATCAGTGTGTGTGGTTGATCACTGTATCAGTGTGTGGTTGATCACTACATCAGTGTGTATGGTTCATCACTACATCAGTGTGTGTGGTTGATCACTACATCAGTGTGTGTGGTTGATCACTACATCAGTGTGTGGTTGATCACTACATCAGTGTGTATGGATGATCACTACAGTGTGTGGTTGATCACTACATCAGTGTGTATGGTTGATCACTACATCAGTGTGTGTGGTTGATCACTACATCAGTGTGTGTGGTTGATCACTACATCAGTGTGTATGGTTGATCACTACATCAGTGTGTGTGGTTGATCACTACATCAGTGTGTGGTTGATCACTACATCAGTGTGTGTGGTTGACCACTACATCAGTGTGTATGGTTGACCACTACATCAGTGTGTATGATTGATCACACATCAGTGTGTATGGTTGACCACTACATCAGTGATGTATGGTTTGACATACATCAATGTGTAGTGATTGATCAGTACATCAGTGTGTATGGTTGATCATTCATCGGGTATGGTTGATCACTACATCAGGTGATGGTTGACGCATAGTGTGTATGGTGATGCTTACGGCAGTGTTGTCACTGATAGGTGATGGTTTTACATCAGTGTGTATGGGTTACCACTACATAGGTGATGGTTGATCACACATGTTGTGTATGGTATGTCTACAGCAGTGTTGTTGTCGATAGGTGATGGTTTGATCATCATCAGGTGTTGTCACTACATGGTGTATGGTTACTACGCAGTGTTGATGATATAGGTGATGGTTGACCTACACAGTGTTGGTTGATCCTGATCAGTGTGATGGTGATCACTACACGGCAGGTTTTATTGATCACTAGATGGGATGGTTGACCACTACGCAGTGTTGGTGACACTACATCAGTGTGTATGGTTGACCACTACATCAATGTAATGTTCTCAATGCTTGGTCATTCGATATCACAAGTCAATATTTGACTTTTATCTGCGTCGTATAATGTCCGTGATGGTGATCGTTTGACGGCAGTGTTGTCCGTGATGGTGATGGTTTGACGGCAGTGTTGTCCGTGATGGTGATGGTTTGACGGCAGTGTTGTGATCGTGATGGTTTGACGCGGTTGTCGTGATGGTGTGGTTTGACGGCATTTGGTACTGATGGTGTGGTTTGACGGCAGTGTGTACCGTGATGGTGATGGTTTGACGCAGTGTTGTCCGTGATGGTGATGGTTTGACGGCAGTGTTGTCGTGATGGTGATGGTTTGACGGCAGTGTTGTACGTGATGGTGATGGTTTGACGGCAGTGTTGTCGTGATGGTGATGGTTTGACGGCAGTGTTGTCCGTGATGGTGATGGTTTGACGGCAGTGTTGTCCGTGATGGTGATGGTTTGACGGCAGTGTTGTCCGTGATGGTGATGGTTTGACGGCAGTGTTGTACGTGATGGTGATGGTTTGACGGCAGTGTTGTACGTGATGGTGATGGTTTGACGGCAGTGTTGTACGTGATGGTGATGGTTTGACGGCAGTGTTGTACGTGATGGTGATGGTTTGACGGCAGTGTTGTACGTGATGGTGATGGTTTGACGGCAGTGTTGTCCGTGATGGTGATGGATTGAGATCAGTGTTGCTCTCTAGTTCAGCGCCTTGTTGCAACTACAGAAGCATGTTTGTGTGTGTGTTTAACCACCCACAACTCTCGTCTAACATTCAAAAATCGTGTTTTTATATATATAATTTTGAAATAATTTTTATAAAATTATCGAGACTTGATTTCCGAGGCGAGAGAGTTGGATTAAGACGTCAATGTCGGTGCTTCCGGTGGAAGGTGAGGCAGGAGGTAATCAGCTTAGTCTCTCAGGTGATGACTGCCTGCTATCAGAGTCTTCCCGGGACACTAGTAAGGTCAAGCCTTACTTTGATGAGAGATTGCGTAAGGTCACACACCAGACTTAGCTGGCTTAGTTCTTAATTACGGTCAGTCATGGTAGTAGTGATGGTTGCTATGGTAGTGATGTGGCAGGTGTGGCTGTTACTGTCAGTCATGTTAGTGATGGTTGTTATGGTCAGTCATGGTAGTAGTGATGGTTGTTATGGTAGTGATGGCAAGTGTGGCTGTTACTGTCAGTCATGTTAGTGATGGTTGTTATGGTCAGTCATGGTAATAGTGATGGTTGTTATGGTAGTGATGGCAGGTGTGGCTGTTACGGTCAGTCATGTTAGTGATGGTTGTTATGGTCAGTCATGGTAGTAGTGATGGTTGTTATGGTAGTGATGGCAGGTGTGGCTGTTACGGTCAGTCATGTTAGTGATGGTTGTTATGGTCAGTCATGGTAGTGATGTTTATTATGGTCAGTCATGGTAGTGATGTTTATTATGGTCAGTCATGGTAGTGATGCTTGTTATGGTCAGTCATGGTAGTGATGGTTATGGTCAGTCATGGTAGTGATGGTTATGGTCAGTCATGGTATTGATAATTGGTGTGACTGTCATGGTAGTAATGGTTGGTGTGGATGTCATGGTAGTGATGGTTGGTGTGGCTGTCATGGTAGTGATAATTGGTGTGACTGTCATGGTAGTGATGGTTGGTGTGGCTGTCATGGTAGTGATTCTGTGGCTGTCATGTTAGTGATGGTTGGTGTGTCTGTCATGGTAGTGATGGTTGGTGTGGCTGTCATGTTAGTGATGGTTGGTGTGGCTGTCATGGTAGTGATGGTTGGTGTGGCTGTCACGGTAGTGATTCTTGCTGTGGATGTCATGGTAGTGATGGTTGGTGTGGCTGTCATGGTAGTGATGGTTGGTGTGGCTGTCATGGAAGTGATGGTTAGTGTGGCTGTCACGGTAGTGATGGTTAGTGTGGCTGCCATGGTAGTGATGGTGTGGCTGTCATGGTAGTGATGGTTGGTGTGGCTGTCACGGTAGTGATGGTTAGTGTGGCTGCCATGGTAGTGATGGTGTGGCTGTCATGGTAGTGATGGTTGGTGTGGCTGCCATGGTAGTGATGGTTAGTGTGGCTGCCATGGTAGTGATGATGTGGCTGTCATGGTAGTGATGGTTGGTGTGGCTGTCATGGTAGTGATGGTTGGTGTGGCTGTCATGGTAGTGATGGTTGGTGTGGCTGTCATGGTAGTGATGGTTGGTGTGGCTGTCATGGTAGTGATGGTGTGGCTGTCATGGTAGTGATGGTTGGTGTGGCTGTCATGGAAGTGATGGTAGGTGTGGTTGTCATGGTAGTGATGGTTGGTGTGACTGTCATGGAAGTGATGGTAGGTGTGGTTGTCATGGTAGTGATGGTTGGTGTGGCTGTCACGGTAGTGATGGTTGGTGTGGCTGTCATGATAGTGATGGTTGGTGTGGCTGTCATGGAAGTGATGGTAGGTGTGGTTGTCATGGTAGTGATGGTTGGTGTGGCTATCATGATAGTGATGGTTGGTGTGGCTGTCATGGTAGTGATGGTTGGTGTGGCTGTCATGGTAGTGTGGCTGTCATGGTAGTGATGGTTGGTGTGGCTGTCATGGTGCATGGTTGGATGTGGCTGCTGGGTGTGGCTGCATGGTAGTGATGGTTGGTGTGGCTGTCATGGTAGTGTGGCGGGTCGCATGGTAGTGATGGTTGGTGTGGCTGTCATGGTAGTGATGGTTGGTGTGGCTGTCATGGTAGTGATGGTTGGTGTGGCTGTCACGGTAGTGATAGTTGGTGTGGCTGTCATGGTAGTGATGGTTGGTGTGGCTGTCATGGTAGTGATGGTTGGTGTGGCTGTCATGGTAGTGTTGGTTGGTGTGGCTGTCATGGTAGTGATGGTTGGTGTGGCTGTCATGGTAGTGATGGTTGGTGTGGCTGTCATGGTAGTGATGGTTGGTGTGGCTGTCATGTTAGTGATGGTTGGTGTGGCTGTCATGGTAGTGATGGTTGGTGTGGCTGTCATGGTAGTGATGGTTGGTGTGGCTGTCACGGTAGTGATGGTTGGTGTGGCTGTCATGGTAGTGATGGTTGGTGTGGCTGTCATGGTAGTGATGGTTGGTGTGGCTGTCATGGTAGTGATGGTTGGTGTGGCTGTCATGGTAGTGATGGTTGGTGTGGCTGTCATGGTAGTGATGGTTGGTGTGGCTGTCGTGGTAGTGATGGTTGGTGTGAGCTGTTCATTATGATGGTCTGGTGTGCAACCTTCAGAGTGAGGACTGGTTGCTGTTCACTGACAGTTATTTGACATGTTGGCTGTCTTGGTATGTATTTTGGTGTGGCTGTCACTGATAGTGATGGTTGAAGTGGCTGCTTTGTGGTTGTGATGGTTGGTGTGCGCTCGTATCAGGTAGTGATGGTTGGTGTACTGTCATGTTAGTGATGGTTGGTGTGGCTGTCATGGTAGTGATGGTTGGTGTAGCTGTTGATTATATCCCGTCATTGTTCAACCTTCAGAGTGAGAGACCTGAATCTCTGTTCACAAGAACAGTTTATTTACACTGTTATTCTGCTTTTATGTTCTCCTCTTGATTTACGTTCACTTTGAAATATATACATAGAGCAGAAGTGAGCTGCATAATGTGTGTCGAGGCTTACCAACGACGTATAACCTCCAGGTATAACCTTCAGGTATAACCTTCAGGTATAACCTTCAGGTATAACCTTCAGGTATAACCTTCAGGTATAACCTTCAGGTATAATCTTGGAACTTTATTTCTACTTCTTGTTGTGGAGATATAATGTTGGTAGTCGTTACTACTAACTCTTAGACACTGGTTGTCTTGACTTTACATTTCCTGAATTTCTAAATCTTTTTTCGCATTCCATTTATTATTTAGTTTGTAAGTGTTCTGGTTATTTTCTTTTCCCAAATTTAGAACCTTAGCCAGATTTTTGCGTCATTGGCAAATTTGTATATGTCGCTATTTATTTCCCCTCTTCCGTGTATCGTTTGCGTAGATTGGAGGTGAGGATGCAGAAGAAAAACTCTCTCATTGTATATTATTCAAACAGTCGTAGTGCTAGAAACAAAATATTCCAATAAGATTAATTTACAAGTACAGAAACTCAGATACTGTTACTGGAACGCAGACGAGAATGACACATGATAATATACACTTGGAAAATCCTAGAGAGACTAGTTCCAAATTTGTACACGAAAATCACTCCCTACGAAAGCAAAAGACTCGACAGGAGATGCAGCATCCCTAATGAAAAGCAGGGACGCCACGAGTACGTTAAGATACAACACAATAAGTGTCATGGGCCCAAGACTGTTCAACTGTCTCCCAGCATACATAAGGGGGATTACAAATAGACCCTGGTGTCTTCAAGAAGGCGCTGGACAGGCACCTAAAGTCAGTACCTGACCAACCTGACTTGGTTCGTACGTCGGTTTGCTGTGCGGCCAACAGTAACAGCCTGGATGATCAGACCCTGATTCACCATGAGGCCTGGTCACAGACCGGACCGAGGGAAGTATACTCCAGGTATACAAAAACTGACAATTTAATTTGAAGACTCGAGACATGACTTGCGAGTGCTGCTCTCAGGGTTATATATCATGCAACACTGATAACTACAACAAGAAAGGGAAAGGAGTAGCGCTAAATTTGTCAGAGGAAACTTGAACTGTTGCATCAGATATTTGATACAAGCCAAAGGAACCGACACTGAATCTGTTTCTCTGCAATTTAAGGAAGACAAAACTTGGGGGCGAAATTGTTTAGTCTTCACGACACAAGGTAGTGAGTGCAGGGGATTTTAAGAGTAGCCAGAGTGCTTGAAATTATCTCGTTGGGAATGCTTCAACAACTTCCTAGAAGTAATCCAGGACTGCTTTTTGAAGCAGGTTGTAACGGAGCCAACCAGAGGAAATAACCTGCTGTAGCAGTGACCCCTGGTAAGTGATCTTGAGATCACTGAAGATCTTGGCACAAGTGATTACAAACCTATTACCTTTAATATTAAATATTAAAGTATTTGAGGCAGTGTATCATGATATAGAATGAGATGTTGTTTATTTGAATTCAGTGAGCTGTCATTTTCTGTCAAAGAAAGTGGCAGCACATGGAATTAAAGGAAAGCTTCTCTCATGGATTGAAGCATGGCTAACTAATAGGAAGCAGTTTGCGTAAATGGTATGAAATCAGAATGGGAACCAGTCCAAAGACGCAAGTGGCGTTCCACGAGGATCAATTTTGGGCCCCTTGTTGTGAATACTGCTTATTAATGGCCTTGATGAGGGTATTAAAAATGTGAATAACAATCTCCGAATGATAGATTCTAGGGAGGACACTACGTAACTTCAGGAAAATGTGAAAGAGCTAATGTCGTAGTTGAAAAAAGTGGCAGATGCAGGTGAGTGTGGAAGTGCAAAATCACATTTACGCTTGTAAACTAAGTGGTGTTGAACGCCATCACACAGAATATGAAAAAAAAATGGGAGTCCCAGTAAGCGGATATCGAAAGTCTTATTACGCAGGCCTAGGCGTGTGTCCACCTTACTGCGCAGGCCTAGGCGTGCGTAATAAGGTGGACACACTAATTATATTTATATCAAGAAGTATAAGTAACGGGAGTCAACAGATTATTATCTAGACACAAATGATATTAGGTCATTTATTAAGAAGACGTTTCGCCAGCCAGAGGCTTTTAAAAAAGTCCCTGGCTGGCGAAACATTTCCTTGTGTGTTTTACGTGCATGTCGATGGTCATAAAAAAATTATAACTACTACTTCTACTGTTATTGCTATTATTGCCGCTGCTACCACTACTACTGTTACTACTATCCCATCCTTCTGTCAGCGTAATACGTGCATGTATGTAGGGACTTTTATTGTGGCAACGTTTCGTTCTCCAGGATACTGACAGAGCCTCTGGCGCTTGACAGAGACCCTGGAGCTTGACAGAGACCCTGACGCTTGACAGAGCCCCTGGAGCTTGACAGAGACCCTGGAGCTTGACAGAGACCCTGACGCTTGATAGAGACCCTGACGCTTGACAGAGCCCCTGGAGCTTGACAGAGACCCTGACGCTTGACAGAGACCCTGGAGCTTGACAGAAACCCCTGGAGGGCGAAACGCTGCCTTAAATTGCATGTGTCCATTGACCTAACTTTCAGTCGTGGTAGTGAATGTGCCTCACAAGGTGCTACACAGACCTTGTTGTCAGTGGTCCAGCAAGCCTGCCTCACGAGGTGCTACACAGACCTTGTCTGTCAGTGGTCCAGCAAGCCTGCCTCCGAGGTGCTACACAGACCTTGTCTGTCAGTGGTCCAGCAAGCCTGCCTCACGAGGTGCTACACAGACCTTGTCTGTCAGTGGTCCAGCAAGCCTGCCTCACGAGGTGCTACACAGACCTTGTCTGTCAGTGGTCCAGCAAGCCTGCCTCACGAGGTGCTACACAGACCTTGTCTGTCAGTGGTCCAGCAAGCCTGCCTCACGAGGTGCTACACAGACCTTGTCTGTCAGTGGTCCAGCAAGCCTGCCCCACGAGGTGCTACACAGACCTTGTCTGTCAGTGGTCCAGCAAGCCTGCCTCACGAGGTGCTACACAGACCTTGTCTGTCAGTGGTCCAGCAAGCCTGCCTCACGAGGTGCTACACAGACCTTGTCTGTCAGTGGTCCAGGAAGCCTGCCTCACGAGGTGCTACACAGACCTTGTCTGTCAGTGGTCCAGCAAGCCTGCCTCACGAGGTGCTACACAGACCTTGTCTGTCAGTGGTCCAGCAAGCCTGCCCCACGAGGTGCTACACAGATCTTGTCTGTCAGTGGTCCAGCAAGCCTGCCCCAAGAGGTGCTACACAGACCTTGTCTGTCAGTGGTCCAGGAAGCCTCCATCCACGAAGAACATTTCTCCTGCTACACAACTTTCTTCATCAGCCTCTCGTGTGGAACTTTATCAAAGGCCTTACTCAAGTCCAGGTAAACAATGTCTTGACTTTTTTATCACAGTTCACCGCCTCAAATACCTTAGTGAAAAACTCTGGAAATTTGTTAGGCAAGAGCAGCCTCTTATGAAACCCTGTAGAGACGTAATCAAATTATGTTCTGGCTTGCTTCTTCTTCTTCTTCTTGTTAATAAAGATGCCTCTGCAACATTTTATTATTAGACGTAAGTAATATTAAAAGTAGATGGTTGGATATTAATTTGGAGATGTTAAGAATATTGATTATTACGTGCTTTATTAGGGTGTCCCGTAGCTCGGTTGGTAGCGCACTCAGCTCACACATTAAGTGTCCGTGGTTCGATCTCCGGTACGGGTGGAAACATTGGGTGTGTTTCCTTACACCTACTGTCCCTGTCCACCTAGTAGAAAGTAGGTACCTGGGTGTTAGCCGACTGGTGTGAGTCGCATCCTGGGGGACAAGATTAACCTAAGTTGCCCAAAATGCTTTGCATAACCAGGGGCTTTCTATATAGTGTATCACTGATGTCAGCTATGGTCTGTATAAGTTGTATCATGTACTTGTAGAAATAAAGATTATTATTATTACTATAATATTATTACTATAATAATAATAATAATAATATTATTATTATTATTATTATTATTATTATTATTATTATTATTATTATTATTATTATTATTATTATGAAGGGATTCAGGGAAACCGGCAGGCCGGACTTGAGTTCTGGAGATGGGAAGTACAGTGCCGGCACTCTGAAGGAGGGGTGTTAATGTTGCAGTTTTATAACTATAGTGTAAAGCACGCCTCTGGCAAGACAGTGATGGAGTGAATGATGATGAAAGTTGTTTTTTTCGGGCCACCCTGCCTTGGTGGGAGACGGCCGATGTGTTAATAAAAAAAATATTATGTTCAAATTTCCTGCGATGATGGTTGCGCTAGTCAGTGGTAGTGGTGGTGTGGACTCACCTATTTGTGGTTCCAGGGGTCGATTTACAGCTCCTGGCCCCGCCTCTTGGCTGGTCGCTACTAGGTCCACTCTCTCCCTGCTCCAAGAGTTTCATCGTAACTTAAGTCAGAGTGGTGGTGGGAGTGGTAGTGTTGGCGATGGTAATAGTGTGTATTGGTGGCTTGTGTTGGTGGTGGTATTGGCAGTATTGTTGGTGATGGCGGTGGCGATGGTGGTGGTACAATGGGTGGTGATAGTGGTGGTAGTGATGAGGAGATGTTGGTGGTATTGGTGGTGAACATGATGCTGGTAGTGGCATGGGGGACATAATGGTGGTAGTATAAATGGTGGTAATGGTGGTGGTAAGTAAAACATTGACATTCACAATAACTAACTAGACCCGCTAGGCAAGTAAACTAACAACAATCACAAGTTAGGTCTGCTAACCAAGTAAAGTAACAACAATCACAAGAGTTAGGTCTACTAGACAAGTAAATCATCACAACAATTAGCCTCTACTAGGTGGTGGTTGCTGTGTTATTGATGTCACAGTCTTGGCTACTACCACCACCCTGTATTAGTCTCGCTCTTGGTTTAACTCTTTCAACATTAAACCCAGGGTTTCACTTTTCTTCCTTCCATTAAATCCAAACCGCATGATTTATAATGTCGATACAAGAGCGTTTTACAATCGTCAATATTTATTTTTTTGGAATAAAGAATTAATATATTATTATTATTATTATTATTATTATTATCATTATTATTATTATTATTATTATTATTATTATGAATACTACTACTACTACAGTAATACAGAGACAGTTTATATTAAGACAACGCTTTGTTGAGTTGGAATTATAGTGACACTGTCAACATGTTCAGTTGTCTCTCTCCTTCATGATGTATATACAAGAGTATATACGTAAATATGGGTTGAGTAGACTTACTACAGTGTTCCTTCCGTCTTGTGTTCCTGGCTTATCTTGTTATCTTATTGTGTTCTTGTTATTTTAAACTTTGTTGTTCATCACTCCCTGCAGAAACACTGACTGAACTATTGGTGTTATCTCTACCATCAAGAACACTCAGTGTTATCTCTACCATCAAGAACACTAAGTGTTATATCTACCATCAAGAACACTGAACACTGTTATCTCTACTATCAAGAACACTCACTGTTATTTCTACTATCAAGAACACTGAAAACTCAGTGTTATCTCTACCATCAAGAACACTGAACACTCAGTGTTATCTCTACCATCAAGAACACTGAACACTCAGTGTTATCTCTACCATCAAGGACAGTGAACACTCATTGTTATCTACCATCAAGGACACTCAGTGTTATCTACCATCAAGGACACTCAGTGTTATCTCTACCATCAAGGACACTCAGTGTTATCTCTACCATCAAGAACACTCAGTGTTATCTCTACCATCAAGGACACTCAGTGTTATCTCTACCATCAAGGACACTCAGTGTTATCTCTACCATCAAGGACACTCAGTGTTATCTCTACCATCAAGGACACTCAGTTTTAAGTATAAAACAAAAGAATGTGAGGTTTTGTTTTTCTGAGAAACATTGTGGCCAAACAGGGAAGCGCTAGACCCGTTGGGGCACCACTGGTGAACAATTAGACACATGTGCAACACTTTGGTGTTTTTACTGAGGAAACGATTCGCCACACAGTGGCTTCATCAGTCCTATATGAAGAAGAATGTGAAGATCAGGAGGAGTTTGAGGTAATCAGTCCCTCAGCCTGGAGTCGATTTAATCAGTCTTGATGGACTGACTACATCAGTTCCAGGCTGAGGGACTGATTACCTCATGTTTTGTATATAGTTCTACTGTCTTCAAGTTATGTCCTAGAATTTGTATTGATAAAGCCACTGGAGGACGAAACGTCTACAATAAAGATACCCAGATGTAGCACATGTGTCTTCATATTGTCGGTATTGTGTACATGTGCTCAACATTGGTAAGTAATTCGGTTTGATTCTAGGAAAGGGAGGGTAACTTCAACTTCCTGGATCGAGAGCTCTTTAATAATATCAAGGCACTGTCCTTGAAGGACGTGTTTCCTTACACCGGTTGACCATGTTCAGTCATCAGTACCTGGTGTTAGTCGGCTGGTGTGGGTCGCATCCTGGGGGACAAGATTGAAGGATCCCAGTGGAAATAAGACAGACAGTCCTCGATGACTTTCTTGGGTTATCCTGGGTGGCTAACCCCGGGGTTAAAAATCCGAACAATATCTTATCTCCTGGTCCATCTCTTGGGTATGACCTACTTCCACTGGGGAATTCTAGCGTTCATTTGCCTAGTTAGTTCAGTGTTCACTTGGCTAGTTCACTGTTCACTTGGCTAGTTCACTGTTCACTTGGCTAGTTCAGTGTTCGTTTGGCTGAGTTCAGTGTTCACTTGGCTACTTCAATGTTCGCTTGGCTGGTTCAATGTTCACTTGGCTAGTTGGGTCAGTGTTCACTTGGCTAGTTCAGTGTTTGTTTGGCTGGTTGGCTAGTTGGTTCAGTGTTCACTTGGCTAGTTCAGTGTTCGTTTGGCTGGTTCAATGTTCACTTGGCTAGTTGGTTCAGTGTTCACTTGGCTAGTTCAGTGTTCGTTTGGCTGGTTCAATGTTCACTTGGCTAGTTGGTTCAGTGTTCACTTGGCTAGTTAGTTCAGTGTTTACTTTGCTAGTTTAGTGTTCACTTTGCTAGTTAGTTCAGTGTTCACTTGGCTAGTTCAATGTTCACATGGCTAGTTCAGTGTTCACTTGACTAGTTACTTCAGTATTCACTTGACTAGTTACTTCAGTATTCACTTGGCTAGTTAGTTTAGTGTTCACTTGGCCAGTTCAGTGTTCGCTTGGCTAGTTATTTCAGTGTTCACTTGGCTAATTAGTTTAGTGTTCACTTGGCTAGCTAGTTTAATTTTCTGACTAGTTTAGTGTCCATTGACTAGTTTAGTGTTCCCTTGACTAGTTTAGTGTCCATTTACTAGTTAGTGTTCCTTGACTAGTTTAGTGTCCATTGACTAGTTAGTGTTCACTTGACTAGTTTAGTGTCCATTGACTGGTCAGTGTTCCCTTGACTAGTTTAGTGTTTACTTGACTAGTTTAGTGTTTACTTGACTAGTTTAGTGTTCCCTTGACTAGTTTAGTGTTTACTTGACTAGTTTAGTGTTTACTTGACTAGTTTAGTGTTTACTTGACTAGTTTAATGTTCCCTTAACTAGTTTAGTGTTCATTTGACTAGTTTAGTGTTTACTTGACTAGTTTAGTGTTCCCTTAACTAAGTTTAGTGTTCATTTGACTAGTTTAGTGTTCACTTGACTAGTTTAGTGTTCACTTGACTAGTTTAGTGTTCCCTTGACTAGTTTAGTGTTCCCTTGACTAGTTTAGTGTTCACTTGACTAGTTTAGTGTTCACTTGACTAGTTTAGTGTTTCCTTGACTAGTTTAGTGTTCCCTTGACTAGTTTAGTGTTTACTTGAATAGTTTAGTGTTCCCTTGACAAGTTTAGTGTTCACTTGACTAATTTAGTGGTCACTTGACTAGTTTAGTGTTCACTTGACTAGTTTAGTGTTCACTTGACTGGTTTAGTGTTCACTTGACTAGTTTAGTGGTCACTTGACTAGTTTAGTGGTCACTTGACTAATTTAGTGGTCACTTGACTAGTTTAGTGGTCACTTGACTAATTTAGTGTTCACTTGACTAATTTAGTGTTCACTTGACTAGTTTAGTGGTCACTTGACTAGTTCAGTGTTCCCTTGACAAGTTTAGTGTTCACTTGACTAATTTAGTGGTCACTTGACTAGTTTAGTGTTCACTTGACTGGTTTAGTGTTCACTTGACTAGTTTAGTGTCTTGACTAGTTTAGTGTCACTTGACTAGTTTAGTGGTCACTTGACTAGTTTAGTGTTCACTTGACTGGTTTAGTGTTCACTTGACTAGTTTAGTGGCTAGTTCAGTGTTCACTTGACTAGTTACTTCAGTATTCACTTGGCTAGTTAGTTTAGTGTTCACTTGGCTAGCTAGTTTAATTTTCTGACTAGTTTAGTGTCCATTGACTAGTTTAGTGTTCCCTTGACTAGTTTAATGTCCATTTACTAGTTAGTGTTCCCTTGACTAGTTTAGTGTCCATTGACTAGTTAGTGTTCACTTGACTAGTTTAGTGTCCATTGACTAGTTAGTGTTCCCTTGATTAGTTTAGTGTCCATTGACTGGTTAGTGTTCCCTTGACTAGTTTAGTGTTTACTTGACTAGTTTAGCGTTTACTTGACTAGTTTAGTGTTTAATTGACTAGTTTAGTGTTCCCTTAACTAGTTTAGTGTTCCCTTAACTAGTTTAGTGTTCATTTGACTAGTTTAGTGTTTACTTGACTAGTGTTCCCTTAACTAGTTTAGTGTTAATTTGACTAGTTTAGTGTTCACTTGACTAGTTTAGTGTTCACTTGACTAGTTTAGTGTTCCCTTGACTAGTTTAGTGTTCCCTTGACTAGTTTAGTGTTCACTTGACTAGTTTAGTGTTCACTTGACTAGTTTAGTGTTTCCTTGACTAGTTTAGTGTTCACTTGACTTGACTAGTTTAGTGTTCACTTGACTAGTTTAGTGTTCATTTGACTAGTTTAGTGTTCACTTGACTAGTTTAGTGTTCCCTTGACTAGTTTAGTGTTCACTTGACTAGTTTATTGTTTCCTTGACTAGTTTAGTGTTCACTTGACTAGCTTAGTGTTCACTTGACTAGTTTAGTGGTCACTTGACTAGTTTAGTGGTCACTTGACTAGTTTAGTGTCCTTGACTAGTTTAGTGTCACTTGGCTAGTTAGTTCAGTGTTCACTTGGCTAGTTCAGTGTTCACATGGCTAGTTCAGTGTTCACTTGACTAGTTACTTCAGTATTCACTTGGCTAGTTAATTTAGTTTTCACTTGGCTAGCTAGTTTAATTTTCTGACTAGTTTAGTGTCCATTGACTAGTTTAGTGTTCCTTGACTAGTTTAATGTCCATTTACTAGTTAGTGTTCCCTTGACTAGTTTAGTGTTCCCTTGACTAGTTTAGTGTTCACTTGACTAGTTTATTGTTTACTTGACTAGTTTAGTGTTCCCTTGACTAGTTTAGTGTTCACTTGACTAGCTTAGTGGTCACTTTACTAGTTTAGTGTTCACTTGACTGGTTTAGTGTTCCCTTGACTAGTTTAGTGTTCACTTGACTAGTTTATTGTTTACTTGACTAGTTTAGTGTTCCCTTGACTAGTTTAGTGTTCACTTGACTAGCTTAGTGGTCACTTGACTAGTTTAGTGTTCACTTGACTGGTTTAGTGTCCTTGACTAGTTTAGTGTTCCCATGACTAGTTTAGTGTTCACTTGACTAGTTTATTGTTCACTTGACTAGTGTTCACTTGACTAGTTTATTGATCACTTGGCTAGTTTAGTGTTCACTCGTTAGTTTAAAACTTATCGACTGATGAAGGGTCATTAAGGCTGCATTTTAAATATACACAGTCATTAAAAACATTTTAATCGCTACAGCTTGAACCACTTTTCAACTCAAGAGTGCACTGTATATATTCTGAGAGAATATACTGTGTAAATCTCGGTATATATACCCCCGTCGTTGTAGAGGGTATCTCTCTCTCTCTCGTAGCTCGGGTCGATCCCAGGTACGGGTGGCAACATTAGGACATGTTTCCTTAAGACACCTACTGTCACTGTTCACCTATCTGTAAAATAGGTACATGGGTGTTAGTCGACTGGTGTGGGTCGCATCCTGGGACAAAATTGACCTAATTTGCCCGAAATTCTCTGCATAACAAGCGCCTTTCTATATAGTAGTATGTCATTGATGTCAGCTAGGTCTGTATACCTTGTACATGTACTTGTAAAAAAAAATTAATACTCTCTCTCTCTCTCTCTCTCTCTCTCTCTCTCTCTCTCTTCTCTCTTGTATGAGGCGTCACCTGGCAGGGAGAAAGGGAGGGTAACTAGGGGAAGGGGAAAGTACTTGCGACACTCTCCTGGTATTTACAACGCGGGAGGGAGGACAGGAGAGAAGCGAAAATTGTGAGGGATAAAGCCTGTTGGGCTGGGTAGGATGAGTGTGGTGGTGAAGGTGAGGGGGTGATGTATGGGTGTGGTTGTGAAGGTGAGGGGTGATGTATGGGTGTGGTTTGAAGGTGAGGGGTGATGTATGGGTGTGGTTGTGAAGGTGAGGGTGATGTATGGGTGTGGTGGTGAAGGTGAGGGTGATGTATGGTGTGGTTGTGAAGGTGAGGGTGATGTATGGGTGTGGTGTTGAAGGTGAGGGGGATGTATGGGTGTGGTGTTGAAGGTGAGGGTGATGTATGGGTGTGGTGTTGAAGGTGAGGGTGATGTATGGGTGTGGTGTTGAAGGTGAGGGGTGATGTATGGGTGTGTGTTGAAGGTGAGGGTGATGTATGGGTGTGGTGTTGAAGGTGAGGGTGATGTATGGGTGTGGTGTTGAAGGTGAGGGTGATGTATGGGTGTGGTGTTGAAGGTGAGGGGGATGTATGGGTGTGGTGTTGAAGGTGAGGGTGATGTATGGGTGTGGTGTTGAAGGTGAGGGTGATGTATGGGTGTGGTGTTGAAGGTGAGGGTGATGTATGGGTGTGGTGTTGAAGGTGAGGGGTGATGTATGGGTGTGGTGTTTGAGGTGTGAGGGTGTTGTGAGAGTGTATGGGTGTGGTGTTGAAGGTGAGGGTGATGTATGGGTGTGGTGTTGAAGGTGAGGGTGATGTATGGGTGTGGTGTTGAAGGTGAGGGGTGATGTATGGGTGTGGTGTTGAAGGTGAGGGTGATGTATGGGTGTGGTGTTGAAGGTGAGGGTGATGTATGGGTGTGGTGTTGAAGGTGAGGGTGATGTATGGGTGTGGTGTTGAAGGTGAGGGGTGATGTATGGGTGTGGTGTTGAAGGTGAGGGTGATGTATGGGTGTGGTAGTTGAAGGTGAGGGGTGATGTATGGGTGTGGTGTTGAAGGTGAGGGGTGATGTATGGGTGTGGTGTTGAAGGTGAGGTGATGTATGGGTGTGGTGTTGAAGGTGAGGGTGATGTATGGGTGTGGTGTTGAAGGTGAGGGTGATGTATGGGTGTGTGTTGAAGGTGAGGGTGATGTATGGGTGTGGTGTTGAAGGTGAGGTGATGTATGGGTGTGGTGTTGAAGGTGAGGGTGATGTATGGGTGTGGTGTTGAAGGTGAGGGTGATGTGATGGGTGTGTGTTGAAGGTGAGGGTGATGTATGGGTGTGGTGTTGAAGGTGAGGGGTGATGTATGGGTGTGGTGTTGAAGGTGAGGGTGATGTATGGGTGTGGTGTTGAAGGTGAGGGTGATGTATGGGTGTGGTGTTGAAGGTGAGGGTGATGTATGGGTGTGGTGTTGAAGGTGAGGGGGTGATGTATGGGTGTGGTGTTGAAGGTGAGGGGGTGATGTATGGGTGTGGTGTTGAAGGTGAGGGGTGATGTATGGGTGTGGTGTTGAAGGTGAGGGGTGATGTATGGGTGTGGTGTTGAAGGTGAGGGGTGATGTATGGGTGTGGTGTTGAAGGTGAGGGTGATGTATGGGTGTGGTGTTGAAGGTGAGGGTGATGTATGGGTGTGGTGTTGAAGGTGAGGGTGATGTATGGGTGTGTGTTGAAGGTGAGGGTTGATGTATGGGTGTGGTGTTGAAGAGTGAGGGTGATGTATGGGTGTGGTGTTGAAGGTGAGGGGTGATGTATGGGTGTGGTGTTGAAGGTGAGGGGTGATGTATGGGTGTGGTGTTGAAGGTGAGGGGTGATGTATGGGTGTGGTGTTGAAGGTGAGGGGGTGATGTATGGGTGTGGTGTTGAAGGTGAGGGGTGATGTATGGGTGGTGTTGAAGGTGAGGGGTGATGTATGGGTGTGGTGTTGAAGGTGAGGGGTGATGTATGGGTGTGGTGTTGAAGGTGAGGGTGATGTATGGGTGTGGTGTTGAAGGTGAGGGTGATGTATGGGTGTAGTGTTGAGGTGAGGGTGATGTTTGGGTGCAGTGTTGAGGTGAGGGTGATGTATGGGTGTAGTGTTGAAGGTGAGGGTGATGTATGGGTGTAGTGTTGAGGTGAAGTGATGTATGGGTGTAGTGTTGAGGGTGAGGGTGATGTATGGGTGTGTGTTGGTGAGGGTGATGTATGGGTTAGTATTGAGGGTGAGGGTGATGTATGGGTGTAGTGTTGAGGGTGAGGGGGTGATGTATGGGTGTAGTGTTGAGGGTGAGGGGTGATGTATGGGTGTAGTGTTGAGGGTGAGGGTGATGTATGGGTGTAGTGTTGAGGGTGAGGGGGTGATGTATGGGTGTAGTGTTGAGGGTGAGGGGGTGATGTATGGGTGTAGTGTTGAGGGTGAGGGGTGATGTATGGGTGTAGTGTTGAGGGTGAGGGGTGATGATGGTGTAGTGTTGAGGTGAGGGTGATGTATGGGTGTAGTGTTGAGGTGAGGGTGATGTATGGGTGTAGTGTTGAGGTGAGGGTGATGTATGGGTGTAGTGTTGAGGGTGAGGGTGATGTATGTCATGTTGGGTGAGGGGTGATGTATGGTGTAGTGTTGAGGTGAGGGATGATGTATGGGTCAGTGTTGAGGTGGTGATGTATGGGTTAGTGTTGGTGAGGTGATGTATGGGTGTAGTGTTTGAGGTGATGGTCATGAACCATGTGTGAGTGTTGTGGGGTGATGTAGTGGTGTAGTGTTAGGTGAGGGTGATGTATGGGTGTAGTGTTTGAGGTGAGATGTAGTGTATGGGCGGTAGTGTTGAGGTGAGGGTGATGTTGGCTGTAGTGTTGAGGTGAGTTGATGCTCGGCTAGTGTTGAGGTGAGTATGTGCTGCTAGTGCTGAGGTGAGGGGGTGATGTATGGGGTAGTGTTGAGGTGAGGGTGATGTATGGGTGTAGTGTTGAGGGTGAGGGGGTGATGTATGGGGGTAGTGTTGAGGGTGAGGGGGTGATGTATGGGGGTAGTGTTGAGGGTGAGGGGGTGATGTATGGGGGTAGTGTTGAGGGTGAGGGGTGATGTAGTGGGTGGTAGTGTTGTGGTGAGGTGATGTATGGGTGTAGTGTTGGTGAGGGTGTATGTGCTAGTGTTGGTGAGGGTGATGTTGGGTGAGTGTTGGTGAGGGGATGGGGTGTAGTGTTGGTGAGGTGATGTATGGGTGTAGTGTTGAGGGTGAGGGTGATGATGGGTGTAGTGTTGGTGAGGTGATGTATGGTAGTGTTGGTGAGGGTGATGTGGGTGTAGTGTTGAGTGAGGTGATGTTGGGTGTAGTGTTGGTGAGGGGTGATGTATGGGTAGTTGAGGTGAGGTGATGTAGGGTGTAGTGTTGGTGAGGGTGATGTTGGTGTAGTTGGGGTCAGGGGGTGAGTATGGGGTAGTGTTGAGGTGAGGGGGTGATGTACTATCCACTTCTTTCTTCCGAGTAGCGTCACTGAAACTAAAACTTTGTTTAGTTTTAAAAAAAAAATGTTAGACAGGTATATGAATGGATGTGAATTGTATCTACTTAGCATTGGTCAGTAGGACTCCAGTGTGTTCTTAAATCTAAATTTTTCCTACTTGAACCCATTGCTGCGAGTCCTGTCTTTGGTTAGATATTTAGTCTTGTCTTTCATTTATACACCTCGATCATATTCTCCCTTTCTAGAGAGTGAAGATTCAGGGCCCTCAGTCTGTCCTCGCCCTCAGTCTGTCCTCGCCCTCAGTCTGTCCTCGCCCTCAGTCTGTCCCCGCCCTCAGTCTGTCCTCGCCCTCAGTCTGTCCTCGCCCTCAGTCTGTCCTCGCCCTCAGTCTGTCCTCGTAGAAAAGATTTCTGGTACGTGGGATCAACTTTGTCATCCTCCTTGTACGTTTTCCAGCGCACTTCCTACAAGAGTGATGGACTGAACACATCGATTCCAGACTGAGGGACTGATTACCTCAAACTCCTCCTCTCCTTACACCTTCCTGCTTTGTATTGGACTGATGAAGCCACTGAATGGCGAAATATTTCTTCAATAAAGATTCACATATGCTGAATAAGTGTCTCAGTTCTTCAGCATTGATTTTCATTCTGTAATATGGAAAGCAGACCTGCGCGTCTGTCCGTCGAGTCATTATAACGGGCAGGATGAATATCAAAATGGTATTCAATACCGACAGGTTGGTAGGTAAGACACGTAGGCAACAGTTAGGTATCTTTATTCCTAAATGTTTCGCCTACACAGTAGGCTTCTTCAGTCGAGTACAGAAAGTAGGCAGGAGCAGTAGAGATGTGAAGACGATGTATCAGTCCATCACCCTTGCAGATGTAGAATTGAGGTAGTCAGTCCCTCAGCCTGGAGAAGAGTTCTGTTTCATAGTCTGAAACAATGTGAAGCAGCTTCACATTGTTTCACTCAAATACAGTGAGTGAATATGATGGTTCTGCACTCGACTGAAGAAACCCAGTGTGTAGGCCAAGTGTTTCGGAATAAAGATACCCAAGTGTTGCACGTGTGTCTTACATATCAACCAAAGATGAGTAAGGAAGCAGAGAGGTGTTGCTTCACCCGTGGCGCCAAGGAAGCAGAGAGGTGTTGCTTCACCCGTGGCGCCAAGGAAGTAGAGAGCAGGTGTTGCTTCACCCGTGTCGCAAAGGAAGCAGAGAGGTGTTGCTTCACCCGTGGCGCCAAGGAAGCAGAGAGCAGGTGTTGCTTCACCCGTGGCGCTAGGAAGCAGAGAGCAGGTGTTGCTTCACCCGTGGCGCCAAGGAAGCAGAGAGGTGTTGCTTCACCCGTGGCGCCACTGCCATGCCAGAGTGCTCTTGCCTCACCTGAGGCTCGTAAGAGAGAGATAAAACTAGGGTTGACTTCCTGGTATAATCTTCTCAAGTAATATGCAAAATATTATCATTGTAATAATGGGGATCCTGTTCAGGAGCTAAACCCGGCACCTTTTGCACCCTAAGTGAGAATCGTATCCCTAGACCTTTTGTTTATATTAGAGTTATATTCTTCTTGCTCTAATCTGTATGTGCAGTATTTAAAATGGACTGAAAAAACTCACTAGGTAGCAAGTTCTGTTTATTTTAATTATATGATGGCTAATTATTTAAACCAGATCAAACTTTTATTGAGGCAACATTTTGTTCTGTGTAGAGCTTTATTGAGCCTTATCAGTTTGACGTAATAAAAGTCTACACAGAGGACAACGTTGCCCAGGCGACGTTGGACAGGCACTTAGTACCTGACCAGTCGGGCTGTGGTTCGTACGTCGGTTTGCGTGCTGCCGGCGATAACAGCCTGGTTGATCAGGCCCTGATCCACCGCGAGGCCTGGTCATGGACTGGGCTGCTGGTTCATTGACCCCCGGAACACACTCCAGGTAAATACAAGTTTGTTCTACAACGTCACTAGTTGTAGTCAGGCTAGAGCCTTGCGCAGTCAACCCGAAGTCGAAGAATGAATGGGAGGGCAGGTAGACGCATACTCTACCTGAGGCATGAGCTGGGTCTTACCCACCTCATGCCTTAGATAGAGCTTTGCAGCCTTTGCTCTCGAGCAAGTACGAAATGTACCTCAGCCCAGTGAGCTTGTTGGTTGTGTTGCCTGCAAGGTTCACCACATGGTTCCTCAACCATTACAGAGCTTCACCCCAGCGTATGAGCTTCATGGCTGAGAGATCAAACTTGTTCATTCTGACAGCAAGCTCAGCAGTAACGTCATGCTGTCTAGAGACACCAGCATTGTGTGAGCATTCTTAGTAGCAAATGTGACCTGATATAGAAAATGAGAAGACACAATATAAGACGAAAAGTAAAAAGAAAACGAGGAATAAGACGAAGAAGAAAGACAGGAATAAGACGAAGAAAGACAGGAATAAGACGAAGAAGAAAGACAGGAGTAAGACGAAGAAGAAAGACAGGAATAAGACGAAGAAAGACAGGAATAAGACGAAGAAGAAAGACAGGAATAAGACGAAGAAGAAAGACAGGAATAAGACGAAGAAGAAAGACAGGAATAAGACGAAGAAGAAAGACAGGAATAAGACGAAGAAGAAAGACAGGAAGCAGCAGAAGTAGACTTAAGGTTTATTACCCCCAGCAAGATTAATAACTCAGGATAACCCAGAAAAGTCAAGAGGCCTGGCTTATTTCCGTTGAGGTCGTTAGGGCCTCCCATAGACTGCGACCTACAACAGTCCACTGCTGACCATGTACTGCTGCCTCAACACTGACAGCATATGTATGGAGAGTTGCTCAGGCGTCTCGCCTCATCTAGATATTGAACCCGAGTCCCTTTCATTGTAAGCCGAGAGCTGCGAGTCCCATAGCTTGACAACAACAGATGTTAGATGAAGAGTGGTGTGCCCGAGGGCAGTGGGCATACAATGCAGTGTGGTATGTGCAGGCACAGATACTTGTACAGGTGACTTGGACCTGCCTAGCATGGGCCAGTAGACCTGTAGCAGGCCTACTGGCCCATGCGAGGCACGTCTAAGTCTTCTACCTGCTTAAGCCAATGACCCAACCTAGTCAGGTCAGATCACATCCACTTAAGGAAGGAGCACGGCATCTGACCTACTAGCACAAGCTAGTCAGGTCCAACTCACACCCACCCACTCTCTTTTTTAAAACTACACAACGTTTTAGCTTCTATGACGGTACTCGGGAGTTTGTTCCACTCATCCACAACTCTATTACCAAACCAGTGCTTTCCTATATCCTTCCTGAACCTGATTTTTTTCCAACTTAAAACCATTGTTGTGAGTCCTGTGTTGGCTGTACAGGTGCGAGTATACGTGCAGCCCTGACACGACATTAAGAAAGATGTTCAGGGCAACAGCCAACTGTGAAGAAGAACCGAGGGGAGGGGTGGAAGAGGAGGGTGTTAGGGGAGGGGTGATGGGGGGGACGTTAGGCAATACCTTACCCTAATACCGGAATTTATTGTTGGAACCTGCAGTAAATTCTAGCTTGGGCCGCTCCGCTGAAGAGCCTCAAAGTCTCTTAAAAACTGCCCGCCGCTAATTTATTCCGCTCCGTGTGCATGATCAATTGTTGAGTCGGGGGAAACGTGTCTAGGACTTGATTAAATCTAGCTTCTTTTTTTTTTCCTCCTTTGATAAACCAGCGCTAACTTGGGTATGGAGAGTCAGCTTAAGCTCGATAAAGTTCCATGTTAGTTTTTATTTTTTTGACCTCCAAATATCTCTCCTTGTAGCCTTGTCTTTTATCTATTTCTCCGAGGCTCTGGGTGCCCACAGTCTATTATAAATGGACTCCAATGTTCAGTCAGTCAGGTCTGTTGTGAACACATTCTATATACTGTGATTTTTTTCAAATGCGGTTGAAAAAGTGCTTCTTAAATTGAAATGCACGCGCTGTGAATGTATTTTCTCATGCTATTTCAATGGCATTTACAAAAAAAATTGCATTGTATAGAGGAGATTTGCAAGAGAGCTTACTGTATAACATACAACTTTTGCAGTAGTCTTGAGAGCACAGTTTGTATGGACATACACATAAGTACATTACGTATATTTAAACTAGTATAACGCAGTGAAGAGATAAATAACGAACCATTTCTATAAAGTACAGGAAACAATTAACACTTGAGTAACTGACAGGTATAAATCACTTCATGGAAGTCCAGTGTTATACAGAACCTCAGCCTTAAAACAATTATTTCTTGAGGTCGACTCACGAAATCGTAATGACACGATTTTTTATATAACAGTTTAGTTTATGATCAATGACATTTTGAGGTACGTAACATTTTGGTATAACACAGTTTTTGGAAATTTTCTTGGATGTCAGTGTTAAATTTCAGATTATACTTAAGGTGTATCCCTAGTAATTCTTCCCTCGTCTTGCCTGTGTGTGAATTATTTATTTTTATATTGAAATAAATAAGTATTTTTAGCTTTATTCCCGAGCAGCATGCAGAAGATTTTGTCGATATTGAGAGTAAGTTTGTTGGTTGCCATCCACTTGGAGATGTTTACAAGCCCCTCGTTCAGTGTGTTGTCTGCAACACCAGGATATGGATTAGCTATAACAAATGTGGTGTCATCCACAAACAGGACTGGTTTAAGTTCCTGGAAGGCATCTGATAGGCCACTGATATAGATGGAATAATACTGGTCAAGGTCACTACACTGTGGCACCTCTTTCTTGATAGTTTGGGTTGATGACGTTGTGCCATTATCACATGCTGTCAGTAACTCAGGACTTTACATAAGTGAGAGCATGTACCCTCTGACTCCATAATGCTCTAATTTCATCAGCAAGGTGTAGGCTGTTGAAATTAGATAAGTAAAGAGGCCCATTACATGTTCATTATTTTCTAGAGCTGAATAGAGAGTTTAGCATCTTTGTGACAGCATCATTAGTATTCTTCCCTGACCCGATGCCAGACTGACAAAGGTTATGAAAGTTCTGTTTAGCAGTAAATGCATATATTAGTTTATATGTTATATTTTCCAATATTCTAGACAATAATGGCAAGTTAGAGATTTGTCTGTAGGTGTTGATTTCAGTTGGGTGTCTACATCTGTGGACTGGGGGGACACCAGTTAGCTTTCGAATATTATGGAAAATTTTGGTTTCAAGATATTTATTAAACAACTTTGGAGTGACGGGTGATAGCACATGGGCAGGTTTCTTATATATGAATGGTGGTATACTTGATTAATTACCTGCTTTGTTTTTAAGAGCATTTATTATTGGAGTTACCTCTGTAGAATTTATTGGGGACAGATAGAGGAAGTCTTGGCAACTCTATTAAGTAATCACTGAGCAGTGGAGCTTTGTATTTTGCTATGGTTTGAAGGAATACATTAAGTTTATTTACTGTATTAGCATATGGGGTTAGAGGGGGGAGGCTGTATTTCTCGTAACGTGTGAGCATAATACAGTTGTTTAGGTTGTTATATAAGTATGGTGTGTGTTGCTGTAGACCTTCGCTTATTATTTGGGAATTAAGACCATTCTATTTTGTCTCTCATAGACATGCTTCTCGTCAGTGGAGCTGAGGATGTTGTTGGTGAGCCAAGGGTCTTAGTACACAGATAATCCACACATGAGACAGAGATTTACGGCGATGTTTCTGACTTGGATCATTTACCAAGTCACCGAGTATTGTTACAGTCATGGTATTGTGCCTCTTTGTTCTTAAGGGCTGTTAGTCTTTTTGTTGCGACCTGCAGTGTTCGTGGCTCAGTTGATAGCGTCCCAACGTCCTCAGATCACACACTGACGGACCGGGGATCGCTCTTCGGCACGGGTAAAATGTTGGGCAGAGTCCCCGATGACACTGACTGTATTGGGTTATCTTGGGTAGCTAACACTCCCACATATAAATCCCAACAAATTCTTATCTTACATATTTTTATATTTTAAGGGACAATGTTAATAATAATAATAATAATTTTTATTGTGACATGATACAAAGATGTACTACATAGTTCTGGATATAAATGGGGTGTACATGTCAAAAGCCCCTAATATGCAGAGCATTGTGGACATTAAGCATTGAATCTGGCCAAAATGCTCATGCATATTAATGGTTTTCTTTGTGCCTAACAATATTTTGTTACATGTAAACTACACATTGTATACTGCACACAGAAATAAAACTTGTTTGTGTTTGTTTGGTATTTTAAAGGTAAACTTCGACACGTAATTGACTCATTTCAATAAAAAGGTTTAAATTTAAGCTCGGGTGTATAAATGAACGTAGTTCATTTTCACGTTCTTTTAATACATTCTTCTGGTGGAAAAATGATAAAGAGGGTCGTTTATGGGGATGAGTTAGTTATTATTTATACAGAGTGTGACGTCAGAGACGAGTGTTGATGAGACGGTTTGTGTCATAGAAAACGTGGCCGCTCCTGTCATTGATGGTGACACTGTAGTGTTCCTGTCATTGATGGTGACACTGTAGTGTTCCTGTCATTGATAGGTTACACTGTATGTTCCGTGTCATGATGGTACACTGTAGTGTTCCTGTCATTGATGGTGACACTGTAGTGTTCCTGTCATTGATGGTACACTGTAGTGTTCTGTCTTGATGGTGACACTGTAGTGTTCCTGTCATTGATGGTGACACTGTAGTGTTCCTGTCATTGATGGTGACACTGTAGTGTTCCTGTCATTGATGGTGACACTGTAGTGTTCCTGTCATTGATGGTGACACTGTAGTGTTCCTGTCATTGATGGTGACACTGCAGTGTTCCTGTCATTGATGGTGACACTGCAGTGTTCCTGTCATTGATGGTGACACTGCAGTGTTCCTGTCATTGATGGTGACACTGCAGTGTTCTCATGAAGCATGCGTAGAATATTTTATTAGCATTGAATTGAAGGATTTTGTTGGGATCATTGACCAGGAGTGTTAGTAACCCAGGGTGTGGCTTATTTACAGGTTTCTTTGGAATTAATACCGACCTTAGTTCCCGAAGACAAAAAAAAATAGGTTGAAAATAGAGAGTTGCATAAACAGGAAATAAATAGGCAGTAAGACTAATAAACTTCTTGTCTACAAAACGCAATTTTAATTGTTTCCCGTTCTAATTTTTTACCTTTAATGGGCACGTAAGTTCCCCGTCTTTTAATAACATGTTCATTTTTCTGCTTTATCTGCTTTCGTAAGGTGAAGTCCAGGATCTTCCCTTAATTCATGGTATAACTTAACAAATGTTAAGACTGTATATACGGCGGTGGTCCTCAGTCGTATAAAAGTATAAACTACATAATAATTGATATGATGATAATAAACTATGTTATTGGTTTATGTATTTACTATACTACTGTACTTTTTATCGTTAATCTAGAGTGTACTCTTTCTACTTATAAAAACAAAGTTTACTGTAAGACTGTATGGGTGTTACGCTGGGAGCAGCCTCCTGCATCTCGTGTTTACATTGACTCTTGAGCATCATTTTCCCGCTATGACTAATATGGCGTTGTTGGAACTGGAACCTAGGTGTGTAGTAGGCTATACCATCTGGGTTTGTGTAAGTACACTCTATGGCGTTTGCACAACGACGAAATCGATTAACGACGCATTTCTCAGAAAGTATCTCTGTCGTTAAGCGATGCATGACTGTACATACATACATAGTTCGAAGCCAGCTGTATGAAATATACTCATAAACTGCAATAAAGAGGTTTTAAGCAGTGTGGACTTGAAGAAGCTTGATCTCCAAGCAAAATGTCGTCTTAAATAAAGTATCTATACCACTTATAATGTCTTTATTCCTAGTTTATAGTTAGTCATCGTTCCCGGTGAGCGCCTTAAGTTTGACCTGCCCTAACTGGCTTTGAGAGGATAGTCTCTTCCTTCCTGGGCTCTGGTCGACTGTCTGTGCTTCCTGACAGCTATGTTACAGTTATATTACAGTCTCTGTCAGGTATTCAGGTGTGGCACAGTTATATTCACCAGATGCCTAACACCCGGGTACCCATTTACTGCTAGTTGAACAGGGATAAGAGGTGTGAGGATAGCAATTCAGTTCGACCTGCTCAACATCGAACCGTGTTCCATCGGTTGTGAGCCGAGGGTGTTTCCACTGAACTACAACCGCATAATTTTTCCTAAATATAGTTGTACAGGTGACTTTTCTAGATGTTCCAGCTATACAATTTTATTCATTCCAAATCTTGGCCTGCGTGCCCGTGCGTGATTCTTTCTCATTGTCTTCCACAGGCTGGAGATGGGGTACACCACGGACACGTACAAGATGTTACTAGTCATCAAGCTGGAGATGAGATGCATCACGGACACGTACAAGATGTCACCCTCCATACCCTGAGACTTCCCCGATGTCCGTAAGTACTTCACAAGCTCTCTAAATTCTTCCCACGGTATACAAGTACTCCCCACAGTGTATTTCACACTGGGCCGGTAAACCAGTGGAAGGCCTCGGTCAGATGACCAAAAGCTCCAGCGGCGGGTCATCTTATGACCCGTGTCAGGAAACACTTGTCCTGTTTTCTGACAAACGTTACCTAACCTAACACGTTTGTAAGCACTTTGTACAGTCTTGACACAGTTATATAAATAATACGGTCTTTAAATATTTCTCACACTCAGTGCGTGTTTCACACCGTGTGTAAGTTCTGCTCACGACCAGCACGGTATTTAACACCGTGTGTAAGTTTTCTCACGACCAGCACGGTACTTAACACCGTGTGTAAGTACTTCTCACGACCAGCACGGTATTTAACACCGTGTGTAAGTACTTCTCACGACCAGCACGGTACTTAACACCGTGTGTAAGTACTTCTCACGACCAGCACGGTACTTAACACCGTGTGTAAGTCTTCTCACGACCAGCACGGTACTTAACACCGTGTGTAAGTTCTCTCACGACCAGTATAGTACTTAACACCGTGTGTAAGTACGTACTTCCCGCAGTTTATATACATAGAGGTCGGTGATGCTGATCATAATAATCTAGAAGACGGAGACAGGAGCTGAGTCTCGACTCCTACAAACAGCTCGGTGAGTACTTTGCACAATTTTTGTACGCCTCGCATGGTTTCTGTGTACTACACATGGTTTCTGTGTACTACACATGGTTTCTGCGTACTACACATGGTTTCTGTGTACTACACATGGTTTCTGTGTACTACACATGGTTTCTGTGTACTTCACATGGTTTCTGCGTACTACACATGGTTTCTGTGTACTCACATGGTTTCTGTGTACTTCAGATGGTTTCTGTGTACTTACATGGTTTCTGTGTACTACACATGGTTTCTGTGTACTACACATGGTTTCTGTGTACTTCACATGGTTTCTGTGTACTACACATGGTTTCTGTGTACTTCACATGGTTTCTGTGTACTACACATGGTTTCTGTGTACTTCACATGGTTTCTGTGTACTACACATGGTTTCTGTGTACTACACATGGTTTCTGTGTACTTCACATGGTTTCTGTGTACTACACATGGTTTCTGTGTACTACACATGGTTTCTGTGTACTTCACATGGTTTCTGTGTACTTCACATGGTTTCTGTGTACTACACATGGTTTCTGTGTACTTCACATGGTTTCTGTGTACTACACATGGTTTCTGTGTACTTCACATGGTTTCTGTGTACTACACATGGTTTCTGTGTACTACACATGGTTTCTGTGTACTACACATGGTTTCTGTGTACTTCACATGGTTTCTGTGTACTCACATGGTTTCTGTGTACTACACATGGTTTCTGTGTACTACACATGGTTTCTGTGTACTACACATGGTTTCTGTGTACTACACATGGTTTCTGTGTACTACACATGGTTTCTGTGTACTACACATGGTTTCTGTGTACTACACATGGTTTCTGTGTACTCACATGGTTCTGTGTACTACACATGGTTTCTGTGTACTCACATGGTTTCTGTGTACTACACATGGTTTCTGTGTACTCACATGGTTTCTGTGTACTTCACATGGTTTCTGTGTACTACACATGGTTTCTGTGTACTTCACATGGTTTCTGTGTACTACACATGGTTTCTGTGTACTTCACATGGTTTCTGTGTACTACACATGGTTTCTGTGTACTTCACATGGTTTCTGTGTACTACACATGGTTTCTGTGTACTTACACATGGTTTCTGGTACTTCAATGGTTTCTTGTATTCGACATGGTTTCTGTGTACTCACATGGTTTCTGTGTACTTCACATGGTTTCTGTGTACTCAAGGTTTCTGCTTGTTTCTCGCGGTGTTCGTGTGCTTGCTTCTCGCTGTGTTCGTGTGCTTGTTTCTCGCGGTGTTCGTGTGCTTGCTTCTCGCGGTGTTCGTGTGCTTGTTTCTCGCGGTGTTCGTGTGCTTGCTTCTCGCGGTGTTCGTGTGCTTGTTTCTCGCGGTGTTCGTGTGCTTGCTTCTCGCGGTTTTCATGTGCTTGCTTCTCGCTGTGTTCGTGTGCTTGTTTCTCGCGGTGTTCGTGTGCTTGCTTTTCGCGGTATCCGTATGCTTGCTTCTCGCTGTGTTCGTGTGCTTGTTTCTCGCGGTTTTCGTGTGCTTGCTTATCGCGGTATCCGTATGCTTGTTTCTCGCTGTGTTCGTGTGCTTGTTTCTCGCGGTGTTCGTGTGCTTGTTCTCGCGGTTTTCATGTGCTTGTTTCTCGCGGTGTTCGTATGCTTGTTTCTCGCGGTGTTCGTGTGCTTGCTTCTCGCGGTTTTCATGTGCTTGGTTCTCGCGGTATTCGTATGCTTTTTTCTCGCGTTGTTCGTGTGCTTATTCTCGCGGTATTCGTATGCTTGGTTCTCGCGGTGTTCGTGTGCTTGGTCTCGCGGTGTCCGTGTATTTCCCGCTGTTTGTCATTGGCACGTATTCTGCTCGTTATCCGGCAGTTTTATACTGCCTGCTGCACACTGGCCAAGGCTGCCAGTACGATATTTTTTTCCCGTTTTTCGTAACTGTCGGAAATACCGCCCCGTAATTTCGTACCGCACCCTCATTATTTTTTTCGTATCGTACGCTACGGTCAGAAAAGAAATATATCTGAAATTATCGTTCCATAATTCTATACCTTGTCAGTACTTTTAAAAGAATGTATTTTCAAAGCTGTGATTCGTACGTTGGAGTGCGTGCGGCCGGCAGTAACAGCCTGGTTGATCATGTCCTGATCCACCGCGATTCCTGGTCATGGTTGAAGAATGAGACACTTGTGCAACATTTGGAAGTCTTTACTAAGGAAACGTTCCGCCAGACAGTGGCTTCTTCTGTCCAATACATAGAAAAAACGGTGAAAGATGAGGAGAGTGAGGTAATCAGTCCCTCAGCCTGGATTTGATATATTCAGTGAAGAAGTCTTGTATTGGGCAGCTGGGGCGTGGATCCCCCCGGAACTCCCTCCAGGTATACTCCTGGTATACCTCCTTGTAGAGTCTCATGCTTGAAGAAATATTAAGAGGCACCTCAATTCCCCAATTTTTTAATAATATGTTATTTTTCCCTATAATCTACCTTGTCCATAATTACTATTGCATTTGCTTTCGTAGGGTGAAGTCCAGGGTCTTTCCTTAATTCATGGTATAATTTAATAAATCTTTGAGGACAATTGAGTTGCAGAGGTCTGAATTAAGGGAAGATCCTGGACTTCACCTTACGAAAGCAGACAAAGCAAATGCGACAGTGATTATGGACAAGGTAGATTATAGGAGAAAAAATAAACACAGGAGGTGCAAGTGTTCCAGCATTCATCCTGTAGATCAGCACAGACAACAGCAATTCTCATGTCCGCGAGGTTATCAGTGCTAAGACGTGAAGTGTACCTCAGCAAGCTTCCTCATGTCCTGCTGAGGTTATCAGTGCTACAAGACGTGCAAGTGCTACCTCAGCAAGCTTCTCGTGTCCTGCTGAGGTTATCAGTGCTACAAGACGTGCAAGTGCTACCTCAGCAAGCTTCCTCGTGTCCTGCTGAGGTTATCAGTGCTACAAGACGTGCAAGTGCTACCTCAGCAAGCTTCCTCGTGTCCTGCTGAGGTTATCAGTGCTACAGGACGTGCAAGTGCTACCTCAGCAAGCTTCCTCGTGTCCTGCTGAGGTTATCAGTGCTACAAGACGTGCAAGTGACTCACAGTTCCTTTATATTTCAGTTCAGACTAGTCCCTCGCCCATGTCCTGCTGAGGTTATCAGTGCTACAAGACGTGCAAGTGCTACCTCAGCAAAGCTTCCTCGTGTCCTGCTGAGGTTATCAGTCTACAAACTACTCACATTCCTCTGTCCCTGGTTCATCACAAGACGTGAGTCACCCAAGCTCCTCTGTCCTGCTGGTTATCATCTACAGATGCATCCAACTCCTCGTGTCCTGCTGAGGTTATCATGTAAACGCCATTTAAATATTTCTTCATTACATTAGTCCCTGCAGTTACAGTTTCATTGTACTGCGCCAGTTGCTCCAGAAACATGAAGTTTTAGTTTTCTTCTTACATCTATTGAAATATGTTTTCAAATAAAAGAAAAAAATGTATTTCAGATAGTGTTTGTATTTAGTAATAGATGTGTCTTACGAATTTACTAACTTTCTTCGCTAAGGTGTTTGAGGAGGTAGATCATGGTAATGAATATGATATTGTGTATATGGACTTCAGTAAGGCTTTCAATAAAGTTCCACATCAGAGGCTACTGGGGAAACTTAAGGCACACGGAATAGGAGAAATTTTTTCCTGGGTAGAGGCATGGTTGACAAATAGGCAGCAGAGAGTTTGCATAAATGTGGAGAAATCATAATGGGGTCACGTCACAAGCGGTGTTCCACAGGGGTCAGTATTGGGCCCCTTGTTGTTCACAATTTACATAAACGACATAGATGAGGGAATAAATAGCGACATAAGCAAATTTGCTGATGACACCAAAATAGGCCGTCCAATTCATTTAAATGAGGACATTATAGCACTCCAGGAAGATTTGAATAGACTGATGCAGTGGTCGGAGAAGTGGCAGATGCAGTTTAATATAGACAAATGCAAAGTTCTAAATGTTGGACAGGAAAATAACCATACCACATATAAACTAAATAATGTAGGTCTTAATACTTGTGATTGCGAAAAGGATTTAGGAGTTCTGGTAAGCAGTAATCTGAAACCAAGACAACAGTGCATAAGTGTTTGCAATAAAGCTAACAGAATCCTTGGCTTCATATCAAGAAGTATAAATAATAGAAGTCCTCAGGTTGTTCTTCAACTCTATATATCTTTGGTTAGGTCTCATTTAGATTATGCTGCACAGTTCTGGTCACCGTATTACAGAATGGATATAAATGCACTGGAAAACGTACAAAGGAGGATGACAAAGTTGAGCCCATGTATCAGAAATCTTCCCTATGAGGATAGACTGAGGGCCCTGAATCTGCACTCTCTAGAAAGGCGTAGAATTAGGGGGGATATGATTGAGGTGTATAAATGGAAAACAGGAATTAATAAAAGGGGATGTAAATAGCGTGCTAAAAATATCAAGTATTGACAGGACTCGCAGCAATGGTTTTAAGTTGGAAAAATTCAGATTCAGGAAGGATATAGGAAAGCACTGGTTTGGTAATAGAGTTGTGGATGAGTGGAACAAACTCCCGAGTACCGTCATAGAAGCTAAAACGTTGTGTAGTTTTAAAAATAGGTTAGATAAATACATGAGTGGGTGTGGGTGGGTGTGAGTTGGACCTGACTAGCTTGTGCTACTAGGTCAGATGCCGTGCTCCTCCCTTAAGTGAATGTGACTGACCTGACCAGGTCAAGGCATTGGCTTAAGTCGGTGGGAGAATTGGACTTGCCTCGCATGGGTCAGTAGGCCTGCTGCAGTGTTCCTTCTTTCTTATGTTCGTATGTGTTACTGTCTCGGCATACACGCTGAGATGTGTTACTGTCTCAGCATACACGCTGAGATGTGTTACTGTCTCAGCATACACGCTGAGATGTGTTACTGTCTCAGCATACACGCTGAGATGTGTACTGTCTCAGCATACACGCTGAGATGTGTTACTGTCTCAGCATACACGCTGAGATGTGTTACTGTCTCAGCATACACGCTGAGATGTGTTACTGTCTCAGCATACACGCTGAGATGTGTTACTGTCTCAGCATACACGCTGAGATGTGTTACTGTCTCAGCATACACGCTGAGATGTGTTACTGTCTCAGCATACACGCTGAGTGCTTAAGCCCTATTTTAGGGAGTAAATTATTCTTGACTGGTGCTAAGGAGGTTACGTGCAGCATTAATGATTCTCATATAGTCGATAGGCTTCAAACCCCGTTAAGCAACCATACTGTGTTAGTTATAAAAGAAGACTGTTATCTATGACAGAGGTAAAGTGGCTACTGTTTGTTTCCATCTTTCTGTATGTCAGTTCCTGGGCTAAAGCTCTCGCTTCACACGGTGAGTGTCCGGGTTCGATTCCCTGCGAAGGGGTGGAAACATTGAACATAAGAACATAAGAAAAAAAGAACACTGCAGCAGGCCTACTGGCCCATGCGAGGCAGGTCCAAGTCCAGCAATGCCCGACCAGGTCATTACATTCGGAAGGAGCACGGCATCTGACCTAGTAGCACAAGCTAGTCAGGTACAACTCACACCCACCCGCACCCACTCATATATTTATCTAGCCTATTTTTAAAACTACACAACGCTTTAGCCTCTATAACTGTACTCGGGAGTTTGTTCCACTCATCCACAACTCTATTACCAAACCAATGCTTTCCTATATTCCTTCTGAATCTGAATTTATCCAACTTAAAGCCATTGCTTCGAGTCCTGTCAATACAAGATATTTTTAGCACGCTATTTACATCCCCTTTATTTATTCCTGTTTTCCATTTATATACCTCAATCATATCCCCCTAATTCTACGCCTTTCTAGAGAGTGCAGATTCAGGGCCCTCAGTCTATCCTCATAGGGAAGATTTCTGATACATGGAATCAACTTAGTCATCCTCCTTTGTACATGTTTCCTTACACCAGTTGTCTATGTTCACCCATCAGTAAAATGGGTACCTGGGTGTTAGTCGACTGGTGTGGGTCGCATCCTGGGACAAAACTGACCTAATTTGCCGAAATGTTCAACATAACAAGCGGCTTTCTATAGTATGTCATTGATGTCAGCTAGGACTGTATACCTTGTACATGTACTTGTAGTAAATAAAGATATTATTATTATTATTATTATTATTATTATTATTATTATTATTATAGCATCATTCATCAGAGTGGTCCCACATACAGGCTACCTGTCTCATGGTCCCACACACTGTGTGTGTGTGTGTGTGTGTGTGTGTGTGTACGCAGGAATCAATCAGGTGGCTTTATGCTTCCTGATGAAAATTAGACACATATGTGCAACATCTGGGTATCTTTATTGTAGACGTTTCGCCCTCCAGTGGCTTTATCAATACAGATTCAAGGACTTAACTTGAAGAGTTATGAAGTTTAATCGACAGTTGTGTCGTTACTACCACTATGAGAATTAAGTGTGTAGCATCTGGGAAACATAACTGTGATAACATCTGTTATTCCAACTCTTGAGTCCAGCTAATATGTGTCTTGAAGCAGAGAATGTACGCTCTGCCTGAGAGCACGTGTGTTACCTCAGCAAGCTTCTTCATCTCCTGCTGAGGTTATCAGTGCTACAGTACGTGTGTTACCTCAGCAAGCTTCTTCATGTCCTGCTGAGGTTATCAGTGCTACAGGACGTGTGTTACCTCAGCAAGCTTCTTCATGTCCTGCTGAGGTTATCAGTGCTACAGGACGTGTGTTACCTCAGCAAGCTTCTCATGTCCTGCTGAGGTTATCAGTGCTACAGGACGTGCAAGTGTTACCTCAGCAAGCTTCTTCATGTCCTGCTGAGGTTATCAGTGCTACAAGACGCAAGTGTTACCTCAGCAAGCTTCTTCATGTCCTGCTGAGGTTATCAGGGCTACAGGACGTGCAAGTGTTACCTCAGCAAGCTTCTTCATGTCCTGCTGAGGTTATCAGTGCTACAGGACGTGCAAGTGTTACCTCAGCAAGCTTCTTCATGTCCTGCTGAGGTTATCAGTGCTACAAGACGTGCAAGTGTTACCTCAGCAAGCTTCTTCATGTCCTGCTGAGGTTATCAGTGCTACAGGACGTGCAAGTGTTACCTCAGCAAGCTTCTTCATGTCCTGCTGAGGTTATCGGTGCTACAGGATGTGCAAGTGTTACCTCAGCAAGCTTCTTCATGTTCTGCTGAGGTTATCAGTGCTACAGGAGGTGCAAGTGTTACCTCAGCAAGCTTCTTCATGTCCTGCTGAGGTTATCGGTGCTACAGGAGGTGCGTTACCTCAGCAAGCTTCTTCATGTTCTGCTGAGGTTATCAGTGCTACAGGACGTGCAAGTGCTACCTCAGCAAGCTTCTTCATGTCCTGCTGAGGTTATCGGTGCTACAGGAGGTGCAAGTGTTACCTCAGCAAGCTTCTTCATGTCCTGCTGAGGTTATCGGTGCTACAGGAGGTGCGTTACCTCAGCAAGCTTCTTCATGTTAGTAAAGGACACAAATGCAACTAATGTGACATTTTATTGTGGCAACGTTTCGCTCTCCAGGAGCTTTATCAAGCCGTCACATTAGTCACAGTTGCATTTGTGTCCTTTTACTTAACATATTGTCGGTAATTCTACCAATATTATTACAAGCTTCTTCATGTCCTGCTGAGGTTATCGGTGTTACAGGAGGTGCAAGTGTTACCTCAGCAAGCTTCTTCATGTCCTGCTGAGGTTATCGGTGCTACAGGAGGTGCGTTACCTCAGCAAGCTTCTTCATGTCCTGCTGAGGTTATCGGTGCTACAGGAGGTGCAAGTGTTACCTC
The DNA here is from genome assembly GCA_009830355.1 of Cherax destructor. Lineage (NCBI taxonomy): Eukaryota > Metazoa > Arthropoda > Malacostraca > Decapoda > Parastacidae > Cherax > Cherax destructor. The sequence goes on from WNWK01003031.1 coordinate 165,384, forward strand.
AGCAAGCTTCTTCATGTCCTGCTGAGGTTATCGGTGCTACAGGAGGTGCAAGTGCTACCTCAGCAAGCTCCTTCATATCTTACTGAAGGTATCAGTGCCATAAGGCTACCAGTTCCGTACAGTACCGCATTTTTTCCGTTTTTCGTGCCTGTAAAGTACCGTACCGTATAGATTGTTTTGACTTTGTCCGTATATAACTAGACTGTTATATTAACTGTAACAACAGTAATATTAACTGTAACAACTGTAGTAACTGTTATATTAACTGTAACAACAGTGATCAACTGTCTTTGCCTACAATGTGGACTTCCTTCTACCATTGAACTGCATGGACCAGTTTTGGACTTCCTCTGTTTGCCTTAGTTCTTCTTCTATTCTTTCACCAGTGATTATTATCCATGCATCATCTTGTTTATCATCCTCAATACCATCTCTGATTTATCAACCCCCATGCATTGCCTGAACTATCATTTACCATGCATTACCTCAACTATCATCATCCATACATTGCCTCAACTATCATCCTCCATTCATTCTCTCTACTATCATCCTCCATACATTCTCTGTACTATCATCCTCCATACATTCTCTGTACTATCATCCTCCATACATTCTCTGTACTATCATCTCTCAAGGAAAATACTGTATAGTAGTTTCGTACCGTACTTTAAAAAAAATCACCCGTACCGTAACAAATGGTGTAGAGTAGCGTCCTGGCAGCCTCGAGTGCTGTTGAGCGTCTCTGGTACCGAGACTGCTGTCTCTCTCTCCCGTCTACCATGACACACTTTGTCTCAAAGCCAACACTTTGTTTATTTGAAGCCAACTCAGCGTAACAGTATGTGTGTGTGTGTGTGTGTGTGTGTGTGTATTTACCTAGTTGTGGTTGCAGGGGTCCTGGCCCCGCGTCTTCGCTGGTCGCTACTAGAACATAAGAACATAAGAAAGAAGGAACACTGCAGCAGGCCTACTGGCCCATGCGAGGCAGGTCCAAGTCTCCCACCGGCTTAAGCCAATGCCCCGACCCAGCCAGGTCAGGTTACATTCACTTAAGGAAGGAGCACGGCATCTGACCTAGTAGCACAAGCTAGTCAGGTCCAACTCACACCCACCCGCACCCACTCATATATTTATCTAGCCTATTTTTAAACTACACAACGTTTTAGCTTCTATAACTGTACTCGGGAGTTTGTTCCACTCATCCACAACTCTATTACCAAACCAATGCTTTCCTATATCCTTCCTGAATCTGAATTTATCCAACTTAAAGCCATTGCTGCGAGTCCTGTCAATACTAGATATTTTTAGCACGCTATTTACACCCCCTTTATTTATTCCTGCTTTCCATTTATACACCTCAATCATATCCCCCCTAATTCTACGCCTTTCTAGAGAGTGCAGATTCAGGGCCCTCAGTCTATCCTCATAGGGAAGATTTCTGATACATGGGATCAACTTTGTCATCCTCCTTTGTACGTTTTCCAGAGCATTTATATCCATTCTGTAATACGGTGACCAAAACTGTGCAGCATAATCTAAATGAGACCTAACCAAACATATATAGAGTTGAAGACCAACCTGAGGACTCACTCACTCTCCAGATTATTTCGCTTTCTGACAGTTCTATGGCTGAATAAATATTTCTAACATCCATGTTACTCATCTGAATTTTCAACTTCCAGTTGTGACCCCTTGTTGCTGTGTCCCATCTCTGAAACATTCTCTCCCTGTCCATCTTGTCAATTCCTCTCAGTATTTTATATGTCGTTATTATGTCCCCTCTATCCCTCTGTCTTCCAGTGTCTTCAGGTTGAGTGTACTCACCTAGTAGGTGAGTACACTCAACCTGACGACACTGGAGGACAGGAGGGATAAGGGGGGACAACGTGTGTGTGAGAGAGAGAGTATGGGGGAGGACCTGTCTAGTATTGACCAGTATCCCATTTTCTTTTGTTTGTTTTTCATGATAATAGCAAGAAAATAATTATTACTGATACTTAGCTGACTGGCAGTGTTGGTTGTCAGGTTAACAGCGAGAGACTGAGAGTCAGTATTATTCAGGTAACTGACAGTGTTGCTTTTTAAGCTTAACACTGACATGTCATCTGTGTTTTATGTTGAAGACAAGACACTGATTATAGAAGAAACTTTCATCGGTAGAATGTTACGCTGTGTCCTCAGCACCAGCTGGTTGTTGTGTGTCCTCAGCACCAGCTGGTTGTTGTGTGTCCTCAGCACCAGCTGGTTGTTGTGTGTCCTCAGCACCAGCTGGTTGTTGTGTCCTCATTACAAAATGGTTGTAATAGACCATAATTTTTATAGGGGTGGACCGGTAAGCCAGCGGAAGGCCTCGGTCAGATGACCAAAACTCCAACGGCGGGTCATCATCTGACTAAGACCCGCGTCAGGAAACACCTGTCCGGTGTCCTGACGAACCTACCCTACCTCAGCACCAGCTGGTTGTTGTGTCCTCAGCACCAGCTGGTTGTTGTGTCCTCAGCACCAGCTGGTTGTTGTGTCCTCAGCACCAGCTGGTTGTTGTGTCCTCAGCACCAGCTGGTTGTTATGTGTCCTCAGCACCAGCTGGTTGTTGTGTGTCCTCAGCACCAGTTGGTTGTTGTGTCCTCAGCACCAGCTGGTTTTGTGTCCTCAGCACCAGCTGGTTTTGTGTGTCCTCAGCACCAGCTGGTTGTTGTGTGTCCTCAGCACCAGCTGGTTGTTGTGTGTCCTCAGCACCAGCTGGTTCTTGTGTGTCCTCAGCACCAGCTGGTTGTTGTGTGTCCTCAGCACCAGCTGGTTGTTGTGTGTCTTCAGCACCAGCTGGTTGTTGTGTGCCTTCAGCACCAGCTGGTTGTTGTGTGATTTCGACAACAGCTGGTTGTTGTGTGTCCTCAGCACCAGCTGGTTGTTGTGTCCTCAGCACCAGCTGGTTGTTGTGTGTCCTCAGCACCAGCTGGTTGTTGTGTCCTCAGCACCAGCTGGTTGTTGTTTCCTCAGCACAAGCTGGTTGTTGTGTGTCCTCAGCACCAGTTGGTTCTTGTGTGTCCTCAGCACCAGCTGGTTGTTGTTTCCTCAGCACCAGCTGGTTGTTGTTTCCTCAGCACAAGCTGGTTGTTGTGTGTCCTCAGCACCAGTTGGTTCTTGTGTGTCCTCAGCACCAGCTGGTTGTTGTTGTCCTCAGCACCAGCTGGTTGTTGTGTTCCTCAGCACCAGTGGTTCGTTGTGTTCCTCAGCACAGCTGGTTGTTGTGTGTCCTCAGCACCAGCTTGGTTTTGTGTGTCCTCAGCACCAGACTGGTTGTTGTTTCCTCAGCACCAACTGGTTGTTGTGTATCCTCAGCACAAGTGGTTGTCTGTGTGTCCTCAGCACCAGTGGTCTGTGTGTGTTCCTCAGCACCAGCTGGTTGTTGTTTCCTCAGCACAAGCTGGTTGTTGTGTGTCCTCAGCACCAGTTGGTTCTTGTGTGTCCTCAGCACCAGCTGGTTCTTGTGTGTCCTCAGCACCAGCTGGTTCTTGTGTGTCCTCAGCACCAGTTGGTTCTTGTGTGTCCTCAGCACCAGCTGGTTGTTATTTGTACTACATTCGGATCCAGTCTGATTTTGGTGTATACCAGTTGAGTCTTGATGTATACAGAATCTGGCTGTTATAGGTACAGTGACTGATCTGTGAGTGTAATACCTGTGACTGATCTGTGAGTGTAATACCTGTGACTGATCTGTGAGTGTAATACCAGTCAGTGACTGATCTGTGAGTGTAATACCAGTGACATGTGTGAGTGTAATACCAGTGACTGATGTGTGAGTGTAATACCAGTGACTGATCTGTGAGTGTAATACCAGTGACATGTGTGAGTGTAATACCAGTGACTGATGTGTGAGTGTAATACCAGTGACTGATCTGTGAGTGTAATACCAGTGACTGATCTGTGAGTGTAATACCAGTGACTGATCTGTGAGTGTAATACCAGTGACTGATCTGTGAGTGTAATACCAGTGACTGATCTGTGAGTGTAATACCAGTGACTGATCTGTGAGTGTAATACCAGTGACTGATCTGTGAGTGTAATACCAGTGACTGATCTGTGAGTGTAATACCAGTGACTGATATGTGAGTGTAATACCAGTGACTGATCTGTGAGTGTAATACCAGTGACTGATCTGTGAGTGTAATACCAGTGACTGATCTGTGAGTATAAATACAAGTGGTGGTGCAGTGTTGTTGTTGGTACAATAGACCTTGACTGTGTCAAACATTCCTCGTGACGGCTCTTTCAACCTCCCCTCCTACTGTTTTTCTCTTTTTTTTTCTTTACTTCCCCGTCGTTAAACTTCGTATTAGTTGAGAAAGAGGTCTGGTAGTTCAGTGGTAGAGCCTTTGTCTCACAGCCGAAGAACTGAGGCTCGACTGTGGGAGGGTGAAGATGCGGGACTGTTGCCTTACACTGGTTGTCTCTGTTTACCTCCCAGTCAGTAGATGTTCAGGTGTTTGCTGGGTGTTGTGGGTGGCATCCTCAAGAACGGGTGTTGTAGATGTTAGATAGAGCCGAATTAAGCTGAGGTAGGACACAGCAGCTCTTAACCTGTACATTCTCCTCAGCAGGAGTTTTCTCAGTGTAAGACAGAAGACACAGTGGGTAACTATATGAGAGGAGAGGTGTAGGTTAGGCAGGTCGTGTTGAGTACAATAGTCTCACTTGGCAGCCGTGTCTAGGCCGCCCACCAGCAGTGTTCTCTACAGTCGTATTATTTATACTGATAATTACTGAGTCAAGGCAACTACGTCTTTTTGTAGAAGAGTCTGGCTTCCCTCCAATTCATTAGATGGTCGTGGAAGCTTTATGTATCATGCATATATTATTAAAAACTTTAGTTGCTGAAGATATTTGAAGGTATTTGGGGTATTTTGGGGTTGCTGAATTCGAAAATGTCAGTAAGGTTTTCAGATTGGCTCTAGTTTGTGAGATATTGCATACCTACCTTCAATTAACAGAGAACTTAGCCATAACGAGTGTATGTTGTGACAATTTGTTTATACAGAAAGTTTTCATAAAGATTAGAATTTTGTTTTTACATGATTGAATATTTAAGGAAAGGAGTTGTATCAACAACGACCACGTGACAATATTGTAAACTTTATTTTGTTATTTTTCTCCAAATAAACATGATTATTATAATGTAGATGAATGGTTCAGAGAACCGACAAGTTATAAATTAGACATATGCAGCGCTTGGGTATCTTTATTGAGGAAACGTTTCGCCACACATTGGCTTCATCAGTCTAATACGAAGACCTACTTCGACTAGTGGATGGTACCACTATGACCCCGCCTCCTCCTGCTTCACCTCACCTGACTACAGTATATAAGCCACCTCTACGGCTCTATGCTGTACTTCCTACAAGATTGATGGACTGAACACATCGACTCCAGGCCGAGGGACTGATTACCTCAAACTCCTCTCCTTACACCTTTCTACTTTGTATTGGACTGATGAAGCCACTGTGTGGCGAAACGTTTCCTCAATAAAGATACCCAAGTGTTGCATATGTGTCTAATTTATGATTATTATAATAATGGGGAGCGCTAAACCCGTAGGGATTATACAGCTCCTGTGGGGGAGGTGATGGAAGGTATTCAGGCTCAATTCAGGGAACTGGAAAAGAGATCTAATTCCCTAGATCAAGAGCCCCTCACCAGCATCAAGGAACCTCCCTTCAGGGGGTCCAGATAAACATGAGTTCTTCACAAAGAGTTTGCTTAAACAATCTCAGTGCATTTTGCTACATTTGTGGCGAATACTCTTTGCAAAATAAAGAAAAAACAAGCTTTTCTTGCTTATTTTGGAGTGGCACTTGGAAACAAGACAAGTCTTGGGCTCCCCATATAGTTTGCAAAGGTTGTGTAGAATGCTACGACAGTGGAAAAATAGGCAAAGGAAAAGTTTAAACTTGGGTTGGTGTGTCTATGGTGTGGAGAACCACCACGATGATTGTTATTTGTGTATGGTGAATGTGAAAGGTTTCAATAGATAGAAGAAAGTCAAGTGGGAATATCCTGATTTTGAGTCAGCAAGGAGACCTGTGTCATACAGTGATGACGTCACCATACAAGTGTTTACAACACTGCCTGACCTTCCATTGTCAGATGTTGAAGAAACTCAGAGTTCAGGATGTAACACAGATGATAACAGTGGAAGTGAATATGAAATAAACATTACAACATCCTAGCAGTTCTCCCAAGAAGAACTCAATGATCTGATACTTGACTTCAGTCTGTCAAAGCAAGCATCTGAACTTTTAGCATCCAGACTAAAACAAAAGAACTGTCTACAACAACAAGTTAAAATAACAACTTATCAGACAAGAGAGGTTGAACTCCTTCCTTACTTTAGCCAAGATGAAGACCTTGTATACTACAATAACATCCCTGGACTTCTTCGAATAGGACTTGAATATAAGAACATAAGAACATAAGAAAGAAGGAACACTGCAGCAGGCCTACTGGCCCATGCGAGGCAATTCCAAGTCTCCCACCGGCTTAATATCGACCAGGAGACTGGAGGCTGTTTATAGACATCTCCATTAAAAGCCTGAAATGTATCTTACTGCACAATGGTAATCAATATGCATCTGTTGCAATTGTTCACTCAACAAAACTGTTCTGATGACCAACATAGAAGAAAATCGTACAAACAACGTTTTCATATACAGTTGTTAATGGTATCTGAATTATCTTACTATGTTAATCTGTTATTATATAGAATGAAGTACCCCCTGATCAATATATTTTTCACATCATTTATGTTTTTCAATGGGATACTAAATTTATCAAAAACTAGAGCCAATCAAGCGAAACCGTTGACATATCCGGAATCAGCACCACAAATTTACCCTAAAATCGCTATAATGTCATTGGCCAGAAAATGCGTGTTGACCAGTGAATTATCTATACAGCAAGCATGTTTGTATTCATTACTATATAAATTTCTGTAATAATATTGGTAGAATTACCGACAATATGTTAAGTAAAAGGACACAATTGCAACTAATGTGACATTTTATTGTGGCAACGTTTCGCTCTCCAGGAGCTTTCTCAAGCCGTTACAAGCGATATATGGACACAGTTGGTATATATATACTGTCAAGGTGAGGTGAAAAAACTAGTGGTGTTAGAAGTAGTAGTGATATAAGTAGTATTAGTAGTAGTAGTAGTAGTAGTAGTAATACAATAAGGTAGAACAATCAATATGCACATGAGTAAAAGGTGATAAAACAAATACTTGGGTAGTATAACAATAGGTTAGACAAATATTTCTGCTGGAGGTTGAAATATAGAAGGCCAGTAGGAGGGTTCCACATCTACGATGTGCTAAATTAGCAGGAGAGACTATGTGATGGTAGGGTTTACTGTTTTCAGGAGGATTCTTGCTAAGACTTCAGAGATGGTGAAGCTGCCTTTGTTTTGTTTAATTGTGTTAGAAACAGAGATAAGTGCTGATTCAAGGCATTTTCGACTACTGAAATTAGTTTCTTTGATTACTAGTCGGGCGTCTTTGAATTTCATGAGATGATTGTTGGAATTTCGGTGTTGTACGCAGGCGTTGTTCAGGTTATCGTTTCTGCTAATTTAGCACATCGTAGATGTGGAACCCTCCTACTGGCCTTCTATATTTCAACCTCCAGCAGAAATATTTGTCTAACCTATTGTTATACTACCCAAGTATTTGTTTTATCACCTTTTACTCATGTGCATATTGATTGTTCTACCTTATTGTATTACTTCTACTACTACTACTACTACTACTAATACTACTTATATCACTACTACTTCTAACACCACTAGTTTTTTCACCTCACCTTGACAGTATATATATACCAACTGTGTCCATATATCGCTTGTAACGGCTTGAGAAAGCTCCTGGAGAGCGAAACGTTGCCACAATAAAATGTCACATTAGTTGCAATTGTGTCCTTTTACTTAATATATAAATTTCTGCCAATTTTTCACATGTAGAATTTATCAGAGCCCCGCAAAGCAGCATGTGTATCCAGACTTTAGTATCGACAAAGTTTTTAGTTTTCTGCTGGTGAGATCCTTGATAGTGGTGCTTGCGGTAGCCAGACCACGGGTGGGGTTAGAACCCGCGATCAGAGTCTCAAAACTCCAGACCGTCGCGTTAGCCACTGGGCCAGTCAACCCTTATTAAACGTGCTGTAGATATTACCTGCTACCTTGCTGTTACGTAGAACCTGGAATTTATCAGTTTTGGTGGTACTGAGAATTTGTTGTGCAAATCGTCTACAGTGTGAGGAGTAAGTGTAGTCTTGAGAGAGTCTGGTGGGTGATGTTGCACTCATCTTCTAGAAATTATGGGTTATTAATTCTGTAAGATCTTAGATAAAAATCATTTACCATTCTTCGTTTCATTTTGTTGTGGTGATACATCAGGTCGTCCTTGTTTGTTAGTTTTTAATATACTTGAAAAATTAGTTGGATGCCGTGTTTACACAAACATATATTGAGGAATTTTAAGCTGCTGTTGTGTTCTTCTAGTGTCACCTTGATAGAAGGTTAGACTGCTGGTTAGACCGTGTTTCCTTACATCGGTTGTCTATGTTCCCCATCAGTAAAATGGGTACCCGTTGTTCACAATCTACATAAACGACATAGATGAGGGAATAAATAGCGACATAAGCAAGTTTGCCGATGACACCAAAATAGGCCGTCCAATTCATTCAAATGAGGACATTAGAGCACTCCAGGAAGATTTGAATAGACTGATGCAGTGGTCGGAGAAGTGGCAGATGCAGTTTAATATAGATAAATGCAAAGTTCTAAATATTGGACAGGACAATAACCATGCCACATATAAACTAAATAATGTAGATCTTAATACTACTGATTGCGAAAAGGATTTAGGAGTTCTGGTTAGCAGTAATCTAAAACCAAGACAGCAGTGCATAAGTGTTCGCAATAAAGCAAACAGAATCCTTGGCTTCATATCAAGAAGCATAAATAATAGGAGTCCTCAGGTTGTTCTTCATAAGAACATAAGAACATAAGAAAGAAGGAACACTGCAGCAGGCCTACTGGCCCATGCGAGCAGGTCCAAATCTCCGCCGGCTAGCCAATGCCTCCAGCCAGGTCAGGTTACATTCACTAAGGAAGGAGCACGGCTTCTGACCTAGTAACACAAACTAGTCAGGTAAGCACACTCACCACCCACTCATATATTTATCTAGCCTATTTTTAAAACTACACAGCTTTTAGCCTCTATAACTGTACTGGAGTTTGTTCACTCATCGACAACTCTATTACCAAACCAATGCTTTCCTATATCCTTCTGAATCTGAATTTATCCAACTTAAAGCCATTGCTTCGAGTCCTGTCAATACAAGATATTTTAGCACGCTATTTACATCCCCTTTATTTATTCCTGTTTTCCATTTATATACTCAATCATATCCCCTAATTCTACGCCTTTCTAGAGAGTGCAGATTCAGGCCCTCAGTCTATCCTCATAGGGAAGATTTCTGATACATGGGATCAACTTAGTCATCCTCCTTGTACTTTTCCAGAGCATTTATATCCATTCTGTAATACGGTGACCAAAACTGTGCAGCATAATCTAGATGAGGCCTAACCAAGGATATATAGAGTTGAAGAACAACCTGAGGACTCCTATTATTTATGCTCATCTAGATTATGCTGCACAGTTTTGGTCACCGTATTACAGAATGGATATAAATGCTCTGGAAAACGTACAAAGGAGGATGACTAAGTTGATTCCATGTATCAGAAATCTTCCCTATGAGGATAGACTGAGGGCCCTGAATCTGCACTCTAGAAAGGCGTAGAATTAGGGGGATATGATTGAGGTATATAAATGGAAAACAGGAATAAATAAAGGGGATGTAAATAGCGTGCTAAAAATATCTTGTATTGACAGGACTCGAAGCAATGGCTTTAAGTTGGATAAATTCAGATTCAGAAGGGATATAGGAAAGCATTGGTTTGGTAATAGAGTTGTCGATGAGTGGAACAAACTCCCGAGTACAGTTATAGAGGCTAAACGTTGTGTAGTTTTAAAATAGGCTAGATAAATATATGAGTGGAGTGCGGGTGGTGGAGTTGTACCTGACTAGTTTGTGCTACTAGGTCAGATGCCGTGCCCTTCCTTAAGTGAATGTAACCTGACCTGGCTGGGTCGGGGCATTGGCTTAAGCCGGCGGGAGACTTGGACCTGCCTCGCATGGGCCAGTAGGCCTGCTGCAGTGTTCCTTCTTTCTTATGTTCTTATGTTCTTATGTGTTAGGTGACTGGTATGGGTCGCATCCTGGGACAAAACTGACCTAATTTGCCCGAAATGCTCTGCATAACAAGCGGCTTTCTATATACATAGTAGTATGTCATTGATGTCAGCTAGGCCTGTATACCTTGTACATGTACTTGTAGTAAATAAAGATATTGTACATGAATGGTATACAGTACCGACAAGATGAAAATTAGACACTTGCAACATCTGGGTATCTTTATTGTAGACGTTATCAATACAGATTCTAGGACATAACTTGAAGACAGTAGAACTATATACAAAAGATGAGGTAATCAGTCCCTCGGCCTTGGAGTTGGTACTACTACAACTTACCCATCCCTTTGAGCATGACCTCCTTCCACTGGGGAATCCCGCCTACCAGTGACTATGCCCTCGTCTGCTACCCGTCCCCATCCTCCTGACGCCTATATAAGCACCAGCCTCTTTGCCTCTGCTCCAGAATATCTACAACTACTGTTCTCTTCACACCAACTCCAAGGCTGAGGGACTGATTACTTCATCTTTTGTATATAGTTCTACTGTCTTCAAGTTATGTTCTAGAATTTGTATTGATAAAGGCACTGGATGGCGAAACGTCTACAATAAAGATACCCAGATGTTGCACAAGTGTCTAATTTTCAGTAAATATATTATTATCTTTTAATTAAACAATGCATGCAGGATTCACGCGTTTAGTCGCAACCATCTACTGAACTGTAGTGAGTCCAGACTTAGCTACACAGTAGATGTACACAGCGGTGGTTACCTTGTAACAGGGGTTGTGAGTGTGAGCAGCACAGTTGTACACAATACTGGGAGACTCAGAGTTCCCAAAGTTTTAGCTATATTGATCCTGGGTTGCCAAGACATGTGCATCAGGTGAAGCATTGTGCTCAACACCAACCACCAACTACACCTGTTATTGAAGACTTAGACACTTGTGCAACATCTGGGAATCTTTATTGAGGAGACGTTTCGCCAGCCAGTGACTTCTTCAGTCCAATACTGAGAAAGTCCGTCAAGATTGATGGACTGAAAATATCGACTCCAGGCTGAGGGACAGATTACCTCACACTCTTCTTCATCTTCCACCGTTCTACAGGACTGAAGATGCTCAGGGGACAGCAGATTTATAAACAAACTTATCTATAAGTCTCAAGTTCGCCCAGGAGCCAATTTATTATTACGGTCGAGGGGAGCTAAACCCGTATGAGTCATGCAGCACCTGAGGCAATGGGAGGCAATCAGATTCAATCCAAGGAGAGAGAACGTTCAGTCAGGAGCTCTTGACTAGTATGTAGGTACCTCCTTGCAAGCACCTGAGTATGTAGGTACTTGTTTGAAGGTACCTGAGTATGTAGGTACCTCCTTGAAGGTACTTGAGTATGTAGATACCTGCTTGAAGGTACCTGAGTATGTAGGTATCTGCTTGAAGGTACTTGAGTATGTAGGTACATGTTTGAAGGTAAATGAGTATGTAGGTAACTCATTGAGTATGTAGGTACCTCAGTATGCAGGTACCTCAGTATGCAGGTACCTCAGTATGTAGGTACCTCCTTGTATATAGGTACCTCCTTGAAGGTACCTTAGTATGTAGTTATCTCCTTGAAGATACCTGAGCACGTAGGTGCCTCCTTGAAGGTACCTTATTATGTAGGTATCTTCTTGAAGATACCTGAGCATGTAGGTACCCTTTTGAAGGTACTGAACATGTAGGTACCCCCTTAAAGATTCCTGAGAATGGTTCCAGGTCACGTTCATACCACTGAGCTACACACACACGACATACACTTACACAGGGGACTCCATACATGTATACACAGTATTATATACAATGGTTAGGTAAGGTTAGGTTAGGTTAGGTTAGGTAAGGTTAGGTTAGGTTAGATTAGGTTCGTCAGGAAACAGGACAAGTGTTCCCTGACGCTGGTCTTAGTCAGATGACTCGCCATTGGAGCTTTTGGTCATCTGACTGAGGCCTTCAGCTGGCTTACCGGTCCACCCTTTTAAAAATTATAGTCATAGTTATGACCATTTTGTATATCTCCTTGTACAATGGTTGCCAATAACCCAACATTTATATAATGATTAAAACACAGGTTCAACAGTTGGGTGTATTTATTGTTGAATCGTTTATCCTACACAGTAGACTTCTTCAGTCACATACAGAGGCAGCAGGTGTAGTGAAATGAAGATGATGTAATCAGTCCCTCAACATTGGAGACATGAGGTGGTCAGTCCCTCAACCTTGGAGACATGAGGTGGTCAGTCCCTCAATCTTGGAGACATGAGGTGGTCAGTCCCTCAACCTTGGAGACATGAGGTGGTCAGTCCCTCAACCTTGGAGACATGAGGTGGTCAGTCCCTCAACCTTGGAGACATGAGGTGGTCAGTCCCTCAACCTTGGAGACATGAGGTGGTCAGTCCCTCAACCTGGAGAAGAGTTCAGCTCCGAGTGTCTGGACCAGGGGCCATGGCCCCTGGATAAGAGCTAAACTCGTAGGAGTCATGCAGTACCTGGGGGTTGGAAGGTTCAGTACAAGAAAAAGGATGATAGCCCTGATTCCTTGGATCAAGAGCCCTCACCTGCATCAAGGCACCCAGGAAGACTTATATCGACTACCAACGTTGTTTTTCTCACGTTCTCCAAGTCTGTTATAATTATGTTTTATATAGAGGAGGTTGAAAAATAGAGCGGTTAGGCCTACTGGCCCATGCTAGTTCTGTGGTAGGCCTACTGGCCCATGCTAGTTCTGTGGTAGGCCTAATGACCATGCTAGTTCTGTGGTAGGCCTACTGACCATGCTAGTTCTGTGGTAGGTTACTGACCATGCTAGTTCTGTGGTAGGTTACTGACCATGCTAGTTCTGTGGTAGGTTACTGACCATGCTAGTTCTGTGGTAGGTTACTGACCATGCTAGTTCTGTGCTAGGTTACTGACCATGCTAGTTCTGTGCTAGGTTACTGACCATGCTAGTTCTGTGCTAGGTTACTGACCATGCTAGTTCTGTGCTAGGTTACTGACCATGCTAGTTCTGTGCTAGGTTACTGACCATGCTAGTTCTGTGCTAGGTTACTGACCATGCTAGTTCTGTGCTAGGTTACTGACCATGCTAGTTCTGTGCTAGGTTACTGACCATGCTAGTTCTGTGCTAGGTTACTGACCATGCTAGTTCTGTGCTAGGTTACTGACCATGCTAGTTCTGTGCTAGGTTACTGACCATGCTAGTTCTGTGCTAGGTTACTGACCATGCTAGTTCTGTGCTAGGTTACTGACCATGCTAGTTCTGTGCTAGGTTACTGACCATGCTAGTTCTGTGCTAGGTTACTGACCATGCTAGTTCTGTGCTAGGTTACTGACCATGCTAGTTCTGTCTAGGTTACTGACCATGCTAGTTCTGTGCTAGGTTACTGACCATGCTAGTTCTGTGCTAGGTTACTGACCATGCTAGTTCTGTGCTAGGTTACTGACCATGCTAGTTCTGTGCTAGGTTACTGACCATGCCAGTTCTGTGCTAGGTTACTGACCATGCTAGTTCTGTGTAGGTTACTGACCATGCTAGTTCTGTGCTAGGTTACTGACCATGCTAGTTCTGTGCTAGGTTACTGACCATGCTAGTTCTGTGCTAGGTTACTGACCATGCTAGTTCTGTGCTAGGTTACTGACCATGCTAGTTCTGTGCTAGGTTACTGACCATGCTAGTTCTGTGCTAGGTTACTGACCATGCTAGTTTGTGCTAGGTTACTGACCATGCTAGTTCTGTGCTAGGTTACTGACCATGCTAGTTCTGTGCTAGGTTACTGACCATGCTAGTTTGTGCTAGGTTACTGACCATGCTAGTTCTGTGCTAGGTTACTGACCATGCTAGTTCTGTGCTAGGTTACTGACCATGCTAGTTCTGTGCTAGGTTACTGACCATGCTAGTTCTGTGCTAGGTTACTGACCATGCTAGTTCTGTGCTAGGTTACTGACCATGCTAGTTCTGTGCTAGGTTACTGACCATGCTAGTTCTGTGTAGGTTACTGACCATGCTAGTTCTGTGTAGGTTACTGACCATGCTAGTTCTGTGCTAGGTTACTGACCATGCTAGTTCTGTGCTAGGTTACTGACCATGCTAGTTCTGTGCTAGGTTACTGACCATGCTAGTTCTGTGCTAGTTACTGACCATGCTAGTTCTGTGCTAGGTTACTGACCATGCTAGTTCTGTGCTAGTTACTGACCATGCTAGTTCTGTGCTAGGTTACTGACCATGCTAGTTCTGTGCTAGGTTACTGACCATGCTAGTTCTGTGCTAGGTTACTGACCATGCTAGTTCTGTGCTAGGTTACTGACCATGCTAGTTCTGTGCTAGGTTACTGACCATGCTAGTTCTGTGCTAGGTTACTGACCATGCTAGTTCTGTGCTAGGTTATGACCATGCTAGTTCTGTGCTAGGTTACTGACCATGCTAGTTCTGTGCTAGGTTACTGACCATGCTAGTTCTGTGCTAGGTTACACCATGCTAGTTCTGTGCTAGGTTACTGACCATGCTAGTTCTGTGCTAGGTTACTGACCATGCTAGTTCTTGCTAGGTTACTGACCATGCTAGTTCTGTGCTAGGTTACTGACCATGCTAGTTCTGTGCTAGGTTACTGACCATGCTAGTTCTGTGCTAGGTTACTGACCATGCTAGTTCTGTGCTAGGTTACTGACCATGCTAGTTCTGTGCTAGGTTACTGACCATGCTAGTTCTGTGCTAGGTTACTGACCATGCTAGTTCTGTGCTAGGTTACTGACCATGCTAGTTCTGTGCTAGGTTACTGACCATGCTAGTTCTGTGCTAGGTTACTGACCATGCTAGTTCTGTGCTAGGTTACTGACCATGCTAGTTCTGTGCTAGGTTACTGACCATGCTAGTTCTGTGCTAGGTTACTGACCATGCTAGTTCTGTGCTAGGTTACTGACCATGCTAGTTCTGTGCTAGGTTACTGACCATGCTAGTTCTGTGCTAGGTTACTGACCATGCTAGTTCTGTGCTAGGTTACTGACCATGCTAGTTCTGTGCTAGGTTACTGACCATGCTAGTTCTGTGCTAGGTTACTGACCATGCTAGTTCTGTGCTAGGTTACTGACCATGCTAGTTCTGTGCTAGGTTACTGACCATGCTAGTTCTGTGCTAGGTTACTGACCATGCTAGTTCTGTGCTAGGTTACTGACCATGCTAGTTCTGTGCTAGGTTACTGACCATGCTAGTTCTGTGCTAGGTTACTGACCATGCTAGTTCTGTGCTAGGTTACTGACCATGCTAGTTCTGTGCTAGGTTACTGACCATGCTAGTTCTGTGCTAGGTTACTGACCATGCTAGTTCTGTGCTAGGTTACTGACCATGCTAGTTCTGTGCTAGGTTACTGACCATGCTAGTTCTGTGCTAGGTTACTGACCATGCTAGTTCTGTGCTAGGTTACTGACCATGCTAGTTCTGTGCTAGGTTACTGACCATGCTAGTTCTGTGCTAGGTTACTGACCATGCTAGTTCTGTGCTAGGTTACTGACCATGCTAGTTCTGTGCTAGGTTACTGACCATGCTAGTTCTGTGCTAGGTTACTGACCATGCTAGTTCTGTGCTAGGTTACTGACCATGCTAGTTCTGTGCTAGGTTACTGACCATGCTAGTTCTGTGCTAGGTTACTGACCATGCTATTCTGTGCTAGGTTACTGACCATGCTAGTTCTGTGCTAGGTTACTGACCATGCTAGTTCTTTTTTTTTTTTTTTTAGGTTACTGACCATGCTAGTTCTGTGCTTTGGTTACTGACCATGCTAGGTTCTGTGCTAGGTTACTGACCATGCTAGTTCTGTGTGTTACTGACCATGCTAGTTCGTGTAGGTTACTGACCATGCTAGTTCTGTGCTAGGTTACTGACCATGCTATTCTGTGCTAGGTTACTGACCATGCTAGTTCTGTGCTAGGTTACTGACCATGCTAGTTCTGTGCTAGGACTGACCATGCTAGTTCTGTGCTAGGTTACTGACCATGCTAGTTCTGTGTAGGTTACTGACCATGCTAGTTCTGTGCTAGGTTACTGACCATGCTAGTTCTGTGCTAGGTTACTGACCATGCTAGTTCTGTGCTAGGTTACTGACCATGCTAGTTCTGTGCTAGGTTACTGACCATGCTAGTTCTGTGCTTTTGGTCTACTGACCATGCTAAAAAAAAAAAAAAAAAAAAAAAAAAAAAAAAAAAAAAAAAAAAAAAAAAATGCTAGTTCTGTGCTAGGTTACTGACCATGCTAGTTCTGTGCTAGGTTACTGACCATGCTAGTTCTGTGCTAGGTTACTGACCATGCTAGTTCTGTGCTAGGTTACTGACCATGCTAGTTCTGTGCTAGGTTACTGACCATGCTAGTTCTGTGCTAGGTTACTGACCATGCTAGTTCTGTGCTAGGTTACTGACCATGCTAGTTCTGTGCTAGGTTACTGACCATGCTAGTTCTGTGCTAGGTTACTGACCATGCTAGTTCTGTGCTAGGTTACTGACCATGCTAGTTCTGTGCTAGGTTACTGACCATGCTAGTTCTGTGCTAGGTTACTTTACCATGCTAGTTCTGTGCTAGGTTACTGACCATGATTTGTGCTAGGTTACTGACCATGCTAGTTCTGTGCTAGGTTACTGACCATGCTAGTTCTGTGCTAGGTTACTGACCATGCTAGTTCTGTGCTAGGTTACTGACCATGCTAGTTCTGTGCTAGGTTACTGGCTCAAGATAGGTAAGACACATGTGCAACAGTTAGGTAACATTATTCTGAGGTTTTCCGCCTTACACAGTAGGCTTCTTCAGCTCAACGGAAAAGGCAGCAGAATGCAAAGAGAGTAAGACGATGTCATCAGTCCATCACCCTTGAAGACGTAGTTTGAGGTGGTCAGTCCTCAGCCTGGACAAGAGTTCTGCTCCATAGTCTGGAACAATGTGAAGCTGCAACAACAACATGGAGACTTATATACTGTTGAACATAAAGTGTTTTGGCGTGGAACGCAGAGGGACTACAGCAAGACCCTGACTGCGGCCTCTCAACACCTGAAGTAGATCGACTTCTTGGAGATCCTCAGACGGGTGATCATAGTATTAAGACCCGTGTCAGGACTCAGTTCCTGACCAATCAAACAAACAAACAACTTCTGCTAGTGGGCTCCGTCTCTTCTGTCAAGATTTTCTGCGCCTCACTTTTGACAGTATATAAGTGTCCATACTGTTGCTTCATCTTCACAGAACTCTTCTTCTGGCTGAGGGACTGACCACCTCAAAACTATGTTTTCAAGGGTGATGAACTGATGACATGGTCTTTACATCTCCACTGCTTCTGCTGCCTCCTCTGTACTCGACTGAAGAAAACTACTGTGTAAGCGAAACTTTTCGGAATAAAGTTATCTATCTGTCTTGCATGTGTCTTATCAACTTTGTCTGAGAACCGTCACTAGTGGCTTTGATCGTGCATAACTTATTTTCGTCCGTTCTAATAATTTATTATTTCTGGAAATTTCCAGTGTCTTCCTGTGTAAAAGTGAGAGGAAATAAGTGTTAAAAATTCTACACATTTCTTTCTCTCTGACCCCGAGTCGCTTTTGAGTGGGTCTATCTTCCTAATCTTA